>JABFPJ010001376.1:0-26159 GCA_022817425.1 Gryon sp. ZL-2020 | reverse complement strand
TTTCGTAAAAATTCATCAAATTTGTGCAAATTTTACAAAAAATTCTTAAATTTTACTAAAAAACAGATACTGTCACACAATTACTCGTATTCTCAGTAATATTTACTAACCTATTTCTATGCGTGTAAAACATTCTTTCTATTTAAATGAACAATTGACAAAAGACAGAATCGATCATCTATTTTTCTAACTAAATTATTTTCGTCATATGTTTTGTGCAACTTTTGTCAATTGGTGGAACTTTGTTACTATAAAATTACAAATGAAACTCAAACTCTTTTTTTATCTAATGTAAAACAAGAATCTGAGAGATGTTACATAGAATATGTATAATGAATTGTATATTATATTAATATGTAAATATCGATACCTTTCGTTAAAATTTGTTACATTCAATGTTATTGTTATTATATAACTTTTTCTGCAAAAAAACTATATTATATACATAAGTTAAGGATGCGAAATCTATCATTTGTATAGTCTTACGATGAACTTAAAGACGTCGGGTCCTTTATAACATATCCTTACAGTAATTCATCATTACGTTATTTAATTTCATAAATTAAAGCAATTGATTGATGAAAACCTATAGTTATCTTGCAAGAGAATTAGAACATTAGCCTTTACGTGATTAAAGAAGTAAAAAACAAAACTAAACTGATGAAAAAGCCAATGAAGAAACTCTCACAAATATGAGCGCAGTTAAACAAGACACAAGCGATTGCTTTCTCATTTGTTCGTAGGACTTTCTTGCATATACAAATTGTAAATATATCCTCATAGATCAAAAAAAGAAATGATATATGAAATTCGCGCATGCATACATTATTTATTGACATTAAATACGAAAAAAAAACTAACAAAAAGAGTGCGAAAAAAGGAATAAAATAAAAAAACACAAGTGAAAGAACAACGCGAGGAGATAGAAAAGGTACCTATTTTTTCTGTGACAAAAGTGATAGTTTTGCCTTCATTTTGCATCCCTAAATCGCCTTAACGAATATTACGATGAGAATAACAGTGCGTTATAATTAAGGATGTGCTATTGCTACTACAACTACTATTACTACAATTATTATTACTATTATCGACTACTTCGACTGGAGTGGAGAAACGAAGTTAATTCTAGATCGAAATTGTGTATATTAGTTATATTGTACGTAAACATATAATACATACCGATAGATATTACTGCGTATTAAAATAATGTTAATATCAACGCTACTGATTTAACAAAAACAAAGTAATAATTAAAAAAGACAAAAAATGGATTTAAAAAAAAAAACTTATTAATTTCGACTCCGGCGAGCAAACGAATTAACACTTTATTAGACTTATGGTTGATTGGCTGTATTTTATATTTTTCACTTGTTTGTTTCGCAATTGTACATATAATGTATACAACAAATACTCGAGAAAAATAGTACAAACAAATGTTGAATGTTTTAAATACCTTCTAATAACTTTTACTATGAAAACAAATAAAATTGAAAAGTCAATTGATTTTTGTGTTTTAGTTACAAATAGTGTGATGTAATGATTAATTACTCTTATGAATGATAGTTCAAGTCATTTAGATGGTAATGTATGTTTTATTATTTCAACGGAGCTTTGTTATAAATATAATAACAATGCGTTGATTAATTTGACTGTGCAATTTTGTTTGATTTAACTCAAATAAACAATGTGAAAATGTTAAATGCAGCAAATTAGCATTTGAACGATGAGTCGTGTGTCCAACAAAGAATGTTTGCAACTGTTTGTTTGCGTGCTAGAATTTAAACAAAAACAAAGTGAATTGTAGCGGATTATCGAAAAAAAGAATACATTTTGTATGAGAACAAAGAAACAAAATATAAAATAAATATAAAAATTTGAATGAAAGTCGGGTATAGGTCCGAAAACCGGAAATGGTGGGTCGGGAATGTTACTTAAATGAAAGAAGAGTGAATCTCTTTGCGGCAACATTAACGAAACCATTAATGCGAATACTTTAGCAGATGTCACATAGTTAATGCATTTGTTTAAATAAATTATACCAACGCAAAACTCAGAAAATCATTAATTTAATTGTAATGAAAAATCGTTACTGGAAATTAACTTTCAAGATTAATTTGAATTTAATGTAATGTAATAGTTTTTTAAAATATTAATATTTCTTGTAGAAAAAGTGCAATAAATTGCATATTTGTCAATTAAACATCTGTGTTTGTAAATCGCCGATGTCGTGGTTTCGTTAAAACGCTTCATAATTTTGTGTGGCATAAAAAGCAAGTTGAATACTTCAACCATATTTCACAACTACGTACAATAGTTTGGCGCAATATGGCTGCATTATTTCTGCGAATAATTGCTAAACGTTGGAATATAAAAGACAAAATTACAAACAAAGAAAAAGTTTGATTAAAAGTCTGGGAAATGATCACAATATCTCCAAGTGATAATTCATAATGTAAATTATTTAATGAGCTTGTATAATATTTAGGGAGACAATTCAAGACTTTGAATATTCATTCCAAATCTTGCATATCAGGAAAATTCTTTTGTATCAAGAGATATAGTAATAATACGGGCTATATAAATCTCTCGAAGTCGTTAATTTACCAGAAGAGAACCAAAAAAATAATGAACATGATAAATGAATAAAACAAAACTAACAAAATGACAAAGTTTTTATTCTATCGAGCGAATAACAAGTTTTCCCAAACTTTTATCTGCGCGATAATTAAATTAAGATCTGAGAACAAAAAAAAATCAAGACGTGTGATATTAATTTTTCAGATTCATAAAAGCAGCTGAGGTTGAACCGGCCTTGCGAAGTCATTTTTAAACCTTACACAAAATCTTACCGACGTAAAAAAAAAACATACAACCAGTCGAGGTAATCAAAATTACATATAAAGTACGATTATTTCCAAAATTAAAATATAATAGTTTATACTCACAACATCTTCGTCTGTCTATAGAAAAAAAGTGCAAAAACATGCTCATTAATTTGAAATAGCTGTTTCTAGTCATCTGAAAATTAATTCATAAAATACAAGTATTTCTTAATACAATTAAAAAAAAAACGAAAAACTTGAATGAACATTAGCGATAACAAATCATAAGTCGAAAACTGCATTTCTTTCATTTATTAAAACCCGAGTGACAAAGCAAACTAGTTCTTACTTTAGCCGTTTCCGGTTTCATGGACAAATTCAATATTCGAAAATATAAAGAAAGACTCGCAAAACCCAATTTCCGCGTCTTGTCTATAGAACTTCGTATGAATGCATATTTAATCCATATGCAACCCATAAATATAACAAATCAATTATATAGATAAAATTGTATGACTATTTTATTATATATTACAATACAGTCATTAACATGAATATATTTTTGATATATTTTAGTCTATTTTATTCGTACATTATAAATAGGAAAGTATACGAAAATTGTTACATATTATATGATATAGGGAAGTTCAATTTGAATAATATAATTATGTAGAACATAATTATTTTGTATATAATAAATATGTTGTTATTAAATATAATAATTTATATATATATAAATACAAGTTTCCATATCATTTTGCAATGAGATCTATTTGAGTAAGGAGTGTCTTAAAAATGATATATGTATATAGTCGTGGGTTAAATATGAACTGAATATGAATTTATATAACGTTTAATAGACAAGGTCTAACTGATAAGACGAATTTAAAAAGAAAAGCGAAGCTTCATTAGCTATTAAATCATTAACCGGCGTTTCTCAACATATATCTTTTACACGATGTTCTGACGTGCATTAATTCGATCATGTCATCATGGCACTTCCATACTGCGACGTGATTCAATCTATATATACATTGACAAAAATTTCCATTACTAAATTGATTGATAGTTCTGCGATACGTCAATTAATTGCAATGTATTTTTATAATGTGTCATGTTATATGGTAAACTTTTGATCTGACATTTACATATTCGTATATTAAGCGTTGAAAATATCAGTGAATAAAACAATTTAATCGATCATTTCAATGGTACGCAAATTTTATTGTTTACTGTCAATTCCTGATATTCAAATATTCAGGAATACATTTTTTTAAATAAATGATCATTTGATGTCATTAATGTAATGTTCAATGTTAAAAATGTTTGTAAAATCGATTTGAAATTTATTTTTACAAGAACACGAAATTTTAATTAAAATTTCACGAAAAAGCTGTTATTTAAAGAAAAATGCTGAATTGAACATTTAAAAAATATAAATCTATCTATAAGCTCATTATCACTGATACTTTCGTATATATTTATAATATGCAAATCTTCTACAAGAATAACAATTCTGACTATCGACGTACATCGCATATTTTACTTTAACGCATACACTAAGAAGAAACATAAAATTATATAAATCTTCTAGATATATATCGAAGTCACGTCCTATCTAAAGAATGTTACATATGGGTCTTAAACGTATTCTACATAAACATTTTCTCATTTAAAATAGAATTTAAGTGGAAATTTTGTGTAATAACATTTTCTTTTGTTCATCTTGTAATGTACAAGCCATTTACATGAATTTACTAGTCTTTATATGACGTTATTATTTCTATATAATGTAATAATATTGTTCATTTTCAAAAAAACGATATTTCAATATTATTCGATAAATGTAAGTTTTAAAATTAAGATTAAAACATATTTAAAATGAAAAAAGACTTAAAAACACAAGTTGTAAATTTGCAAAATTTTATTTTATCTTTTGATTGGATTCTTGGTATATAAGTGAATAAATCAAAGTTTAAATATATTCATAATAAAAGTTAAATAGAAATGCATAAATTTATCTGATATAAACAATTGCGAACTATGAATCAGGGTACTAAATGCAGATCCATCCTAAAAGTATATATGTATTGTTCTTTAGAAAGTTGATCAAAGTACATCGTGTAAAATACTATTTGAGAATTCAGATGAGAAACCGAAGTAGCTCGCCTTGTATTATAATCACCCTAGTGTCAATTTTCTACAAGTAATGTGCGATGCCATAAGCGCACACGTGATGGCGTAAAGGGGTGGACGCGCGAGCGCGCGCGAGTTCGTCCCCACTACATTACATGGTGCTGATCGCGATGATATTTTTATATGAACAAATAAGAAACGCATAGCATCATTATTCATCTTAACCCATTGTCACACAAACACACGTACATTTATCACATAAATATTCTTAAACTTATATATATATATATCAATTCGCCACTTTTTAATTTTCAAAAAAAAAATCTATAGTTTCACTATTGGCGCCGATTGAACAACTAGCGCCATCAAACATTAAAACGAGAAAACCATTCCGGATTATATAAACCCAAATTGGTCGTTTTTCCATCCTGTACGTAGTTAATAGACAAATATAAAAAGCTTTGAAAAAACTCTAAGTTTAAATGAACTGAACTTAGATTAAAAGACAATTTCGATTAATAAAGAAAATTGTTGATAGAAGCCAATTCTTTAGTGTAGAATTGATTTTAGATGACGCTGACATAGTAGAAGGAAGTTACAGGTGATGGCGCTGCTTGTTCAGTCATCGTGATTTCTGGTTTCCAAAAAAAAGCGACCCTTCAGAACTCACGCATACTCGCGTACACATATTTGCGCGTATACATATATAAATATGATTATTACTAAATATAATAAAATAGGCGCGTATGTATTTGAGTATGCACGTGTGACTGGTGAATAAACAAAAAAAATGAGCTGGATATTATTGCTTCTTACTGTTATTCGTGCTGGCACAAAGTTCTATTGTTCCGGAACATAAATATATATAATAAATATATATATAAATATGTATATATATTATATATACAAAATACATAAATATATTTTATATTTTAACGTTGATTGAAAAAAAGAAGAAAAAAATACATAAACTATAAAAAACAAAAAAAAAGTGGACAAGAAATAGCGACGCAGGATTTAGCTCTAAATGAACTTTAATCTAGCTGTATAAAATAGATAGAACGAAAGAACGTTGCGTTGATATTATTATCTAGTTATCGTTGACGAAGACTGTGAATAACAACTGATAAGTTCGGTCTTTTCATTCAGCCGGAACACATGATTATGTATCGCTTCTTTTTGTTTCTCGCGATTGCGAGTTACAGCTGAAACGTGTCCTTTCAAACTAAAAAAATTAAAAATTAAAAAAAATTAATAACCAGCGACATTTGGGGGAAAAAAACAAACTTGCCATAATGAATGCCTTAGTGATTCTTAATATTGCACACGTGAAGTACGACAACAAAGTATGTAGATACAACTCTGAGAAACAAAATTATGCAACATACAGAAAATGCGTATAAAAATTTAACTAACAAAAAAAATAAGGCGTTTACAAGTTAACAATTACTTCAACAAAAGAAAACAAAAAAAAAACGACGTATGTACATATTCAGGGAGATTTTGCTCGAATGGTTCGATGAAAAGAGTAGACGTTGTGTTGGAACAATTTGTATCTGCGTTATAAGTGAAAAGTGTACGAGCACTCCGAAGACAGCCGAACATAGCGAATCTCTGTTTTCACATTGCCTTTAAGTTCGACGACTAACTTTTTGATCGCTTTTCCGTACAGGACGACGCATGGTGTATCGAACTTCATATTCTTTGTAGAGCGAAGTTTTGTCTGCGAAACAAACAAGAATGTTTAAGTGAGATTAATTTGTTAAATTACCGTAGTTAGCAAAAATGAATATCAACATTTAAACAACAGTACTCAAAGTAGCAGTTAGATCAACTGTCTCCCTCAGTTCAAATTATATGCCATATTTTATGAAACGAAAAAAAATCGGCAAAGTGATTGATGAAAAAGAAAATCAATTTTACGAAAATACAAATACTTGACGAACTAAAAACAAATGTATAAATCATTTTCTTTATTCACTCGTACGACTTTGCTTTTTAATTAAGCTTTCCATCTCGTCCTTTGCCTTGTTATTAGTCATTTCGTTATATTTGTATTTTTTGTTCGCACACTCGTTTGTGCCGCTTGTTTTTGAATGACAAGAGGCAACATCGTAAAAAGATGACATTAAATTGAAACGAACATGTTGATTAAATGTTTAATACACAATTTTTTTTGACCGTACGCAATTCAATACCACTTTGTGACATTGTTTCGATGATCATTAGAGTAATTTTAGAGACTAAATATCAACTTTGTATTCATTGGAAAAACACTGTAGGCATTTATATTATACATAAATCATGTCAATTTGGTGGTACTTTTTCCTTAATTTTTCGTAAAGAAAGAATGAAAAAATGCCTTTAAATTTATCGAGTTTCTTATAAATTGTAAGATGCTTTTGTCTTTGGATAATTTGCCGAAAGTTTGAAAGGATTCATTTCTGCACGAGTTGTTAGAAGAAAACTCGAGTTTCGGGAACTATAATGGGTTTTGGTTTCCTTCAATTAATTTGCGAAGCTTTTGGATTATTAATGAAAGTATTAAGAAAACTATGTTATGTTTTCCAAATCTCTGATTTAGAATTCTTAACTCTTTCAGCATTGATTATCGTTAGTTATTCCATCAATTTTCTTATCTCTTCTTATCGTCAAATTAATGGAAATCAACCAAAATTACATTTTTTTCATTCTTTCTTTTATTATTCTATTTACAATAACTTTGCTTTTCTTTCTACATATTTAAACAATTTTATCAAAGACAAAAATACAGGCATTCTTTGGCATGCAAAAAGGGCGCACTCGCATTTTGCAAAGTTAGCATTATTTTTCAATGCGAATGTAATTATCAGGGGGACAAAAGGGATAACAAAAAACATAAAACACAAATTTTAAGCAAGACAAAAAGAAAAAAAACTCTGTAAAGGATACATTTTCTATAAGTCGTCAGATCAAGTAAATGAGAAAATAAAAAACACTATAGGGGCACACATGTACATAAAACACACATGATATTCAAAATAAAAATTCATAACTAGGCTTGATAAATAAACGATGAGAGGTATCTCGTGTTTCGCAGTTGATTTCAGCGCATCATACAATTTATGCCGAAATATGATTGTAAACTTGTAATATTATATTTATAAAGATTAAAACAATGATACATATTAGTGAGAGAAGTATATATGATAGGGAATTGAGAGATGAATAAATACGAATGAAAGGAAACAAAATATAAGTTAGGACCTGTTTGAATCTTTAACCTTGTAACTCTCAGTAAATGAGTAATTTTCGTAAAAACAACGTGTTTTTCTTTCAAAAATTGCTCTTGGCTTTTCTTCATCTCGTTCACTTCAATCCCATTTTTCATTTGTCTTTTTCTTTATTAAAGCCTTTAATTGTAATCTTAATTTAATTTTAAATCATAAGTTCTGTTAAAATTAAACTTTTATTTTATTTCAATAAAAAAGTTATAATTTTCATTAGTAATTAAATTTTTATTTGCTTACTGGTCACACATATTTCATAATTGAGTTGAAGTAATAGTTTTTGATATTTTAATGTCAGTATATTTTATATTTCAAATCAAATTTTTCAGTATTATTTTTATTGTAAAAAGAGATCAATTGGAATAAAAATGTGTACATATTTTCATGGTACAGACAAAAATTATGATGTGTACATAAAAAACAACATTTTGTACTTATAAATTTGTAAAATAATTTTATTTAAGATTATTTAACAATTATCTACATTTTTTTGTGACATTTTCTTCATAACATACTCTTTTTTAGAGACTATTAACAAAGACAATTTCATAATAGCACATGGTTAAGAACCATGGGTTATAATAATTTTATGGTCATATATAATAAATGTCCTTTGTACAATAATGACATTGAATAAATAATTGAACAAAAGTACTTCGTATCTTATTATTATGATGATGATTATCCTAATATATATTTTATACACAATTATTTTTAACATGAAGTAACAAAATACTTTTTACAATTTCGTTTTACAGTAAATGGAAATACTATTAAATAAAATTTTGATTAAATTGAGTAAAAACGATTTTAAATGTGTAGAATATAACAAATCCTTACTAAATTTCATCACTTTTTATGTAAGTATTTATTTATTACTTTATCTAAAATTAATAAAATATATACACTTTTACGTAAAGTATAAACTTATATCATAAAAATTGTTTGGCACATATATATTATTATTATAAAAATCAAAGTAAAATGGAACAGCAATAATCATGAGTAATATTCAAGGTATAAGTAAATCCGTCTTTACTCTTGCTCTCTGCCAGTCAGCTGGATTATTACTTTGGAAATACAGCTCCAACTCTTGCAAAAGTGTTTGTGTGGCAATTGAGCATGCGTCTTCTTTGAGCACACTCACTAATCCAGGAAATTCTTTTCGTAATTCTTGAATAATTATGTTCACTTGAGCATGGCTTCTGTGGAAATAAAAAAAGATTTTTCTTAATACTATTTTGCGAATACTCTTCGAGGTATTACGTAGAATTAATAAAAAAGTATATAATATTATAAAAATAATATTAAAATAAAATATATTATTAAAATGGGGTATTATTTGAAAATATTACTAAGTTTAAATGATATGACAAAGTAAAGTTTTTAAGAAAAACCTATTGAAGTCATGAGCAAGACGATTAAAGTTTAAATAATTTAACTTCGTTAATAAAACCTTATATGAAATTGCTATTTAAATATTTCGGTTTGATAAACGACAAAAGAAATCATAAATTCAGTTTAAATCCTTTCAGCTAACAATAATACCTTAACTAAACATAATATAACATGGTACACAATATTTTTATATTCAATGTTTAATATTTTATGTCATAACAAAATTTCTTATTCAAAGAAAATGTTTCGTATATGAACTATTAAGGTGATTCTTCAGCCGAATTCGCTGTTTCTCTCTTTCACTAATGGCGATACTATTAGCTCTATCCTTGGAAAAAAGAAATGGGGAAAGTTGTGGAGCCGAAAGTTTACTTAAAAAATAATTTTACTTCGATTATATAATTCTCCCAGAACTAAAAAATGAAACAGTATATGTTTTAATTCTTAATACATTATTAAACAATTTAAAAACAAAAAGACACTAACTCCAGTGTAGCAGCTCTCAAGAATCACCTTAAATCTACTTTGAAAATTCCATTTTCTCTATATTACATAAAGCAGAATAAATTATCTATCTAGGTTTGTTTGTTTGTTTGTATGAGCATCACGGAAAATCTGTTGAACCGATTTGAATTAAATTTTTCGGGTATGTAAATCAACATTGTCTGATTAACGTAGGCTATATAAAATTGCATTTGCGTACAAAAATTTTTTTTACAAAAATTTTTATAAAAGGGATTGTTATAAGAGGGGTCGTCATATATAGTCCATATATATTCCATATATATTCCATGTATATACCATATATATTCCATATATATTCCATGTATATACCATATATATTCCATATATATTCCATGTATATACCATATATATTCCATATATATCCCATATATAGTCCATATATATTCCATATATAATCCATATATAGACCATATATAGTCCATATATAGTTCCATATGTAGTCCATATATAGTTCATATATGGCCCATATATAGTCTCTATGTGGTCCACATATTGTCATTATATGATTTCTTGAATATTCTATTGTTATTTATATGTTTTATATATGGACAATATATGAACCATTTTACTATCATTCAAAGTTCGAAAAATCTTAAGATGTTTATGTAAATATGTAGTTAAATATATACTTAAATAGGAATTTATTCAGGACTCATACACGGTCATAGGGAAGGGAGTACAGGGTTTGCCCGGGTGAAGCCGGCGCTTCAGCTAGTGATATAATAAGTCAAATGTTCTCGATAAATTTCTTTTCTCATTACCTTGCACTTATTTTAATATTGATATTATCGTCATTGAAATTGATAATTTCCATAACTGAATTATGCAAAGGTCCCATAAATTTAGCAACATAAACTTGCGGTATAGTTTGCTTAAATGAATGTTTACTAAGAAAAGATTGCAATTGTTGTCCTCTGCCAGATATGCCACTTAGATCAATGGACACACTTTCATCAACGCCAATGGATTTGATCGCGAGGATATTTTCTTCGGGACTTCCAGTTTGAAAATTCACACAAAATTCACCGCTCATAACATCACTCGTGGACAATCGGATCTCATCGATTGACGCTTGAATAAGCTTATTGTCAATTCTATAGAATATTGAACCGCATATTTCAGTGAATGAAGTCTTATCGAATTGCGGCAGATCAAGCACTACGGTTGCACAAATGTCTTTACTCCTTGACGGTATTTCCGAAATGTTGTTCCACAGAAAATCATCTTGTCTTTCCCAGAAATATGACATTCCAATAATTTCATTTTCCGTTGAAAAATTTACGTAAAAACTGCAGTCAGTTAATTCCCTAGAAAAAACAAAAAAATGTACATTAATAATAATCTTATAAACAAATTATTTAAAACATTTACAATTTCAAAACTTGTTATCAAATTATGACATATTCTTTCTTTTTTTTGTAATTGGATATTATATAAATGTAACGTGAGAAAATATATTCGTGTGACTTTTTTTATCTTTTGTATGATATATTTTTTATATTTGTCGCAAAGAAATAGAATTTTAAATAAATATTTACAGGCCACAATGCTCTGAATATAATAGATTCAAGTTCGACGTCAATATCAGTTTGAAAAGAAAGATAAAAAAAAGGTCCAGTGGCGAGCACGTGATGTAAAACGCGAATGAATATCTAAAGAGACCTGGTATCAACAAAGTCAGCAGCTTGAATGCAGCGGATGTAAAACGAGACGGGCCAAATAATAACAGCCGGACAAACGGAAGTCCGATATAACGAATACATGATAAAAGCGACATTGCACGATAATGTAGCCCTTGAACTCAGCCAAAGTATTTATCTCGATGTCATGTCAAATACATCAATTAACACGATAATGTCAAACATTTGTATCGAGCAGGAGAAAATGGTCTAATGTCAACCAGTTTGTATAATTTTACATTATAAAAGTTTTTTTCACTTTTTCACTTTTGACTTCAAACGTTCTAAATAAATTAAATTTGAATATTGTATAACAAAATAACTATTTGGAAAAAAATTTCCTACATTTTGCAGTTCAATATAAACAAATAAAAAAAAGATAACGTTTTAATTAAATTATTGAGAACTATCCATTTTTAATATTACTCGATGTTTTAATAAAATGAGTTTCAGAATTTTAATTAACTAAATATCTAGAGTGATATTTTTTACATAAAAATATTTGAGGATATATAGTAGAGGGACATAATTTTAGTTTGCTAGTGTTACAATTAATAATTGAATTTACATGTTGAAAACAATTCAGTTCAAACCTATTGTATCACCGCTTGTTAAAAGTAATCACAAGTGCATACACAAATGACACTATATACAATTACATTGAATTGCACGTGACCATGAATATTGATGTGTAGATCTCTAATATCACTTAATTTTCTTCCAGGGTCATGGCATCATTCGTATCTCAAAAGCGGTAAATAACCTTTTCACTTTTGATTGAAGCAAAAAAAACAATTTATTTTTCTTTTAACAAAAAAGAAAAAAAAAGTAAGTACCCACTTTTATGCTCATTTTGGTTCAGTGAATATAACTCAATAGTCAGACATTAAGTAGGATACACTGTTAAAAAAAATTTTTTTAATCTACTTTATTTTAAGTTGAATAAATCATATATTATTTAAATTAACTAAAATCAATTTAATTCAACTGATAGTCGAGTTGATTTAACTCGATTTACCTTGATATTACTTTTCATTCTTAACAGTGTAAAATCTTACTCTAACGTTGTTAATGTATTAAATAGTTTTCAACAATAATACAAATGTTATTAACATTTAAATTGTAATAAAAGTCCTTAATTCTAACTAATTAAAATTGCATAATTTTAAACAACGAATAATTGATTGTAACAACGAAACGAATTCATTTTTGCTGCAATGTTTAATTGACTTTTCATTCAAACGCAATTAAAATGGAAATAAACTATTGGTACAAAAAGTTATACATTTGAATTCGACAAAATTTGATTCTTTTTAATTGGATTGCTGGGCGGAAAAATAAAAAAAAAAAAAAAAAGACACAAGAATGTTTCAAAATAATTCACTCGTCTGTTTTGTTAATTTTTTTATTATGAATAATTCATCAAAACGAGCAAAAAACGAGCGAATAAAAAGTCGAAAATTAAGTTTTCATTTTGGTCTCCCCTTTTCTGTGTTTCTTCTACTTCTTTTGCGATTAAAATAATGTCTGAAATAAAAGATCATAACATAATTGTCCGATGAAAAATGAATAGTTGCACAGTTTCTAATGGTTTTTGGACGGAGGTCGAGTTTTCAAGTACAGTTCGCAGTATGTGACGGTAAGTTCGTGAGAGTAAATATAAACGCGCATGTAAAGTGACGACATTTGAAATGCTATAATTTAATTTAAAGTTCACAAATGAGAGTTGGGTGTGTTTCAAAATTGTGGCATCAGTCGACGATGAATAACGCACAAAAAGCTTAAGGTCTGAGTTGACTTTGTTAAAACGTAGATGAAATACCAGGAAGGCGTCACTTCAAATTTCAATTACGCTTCAATCCACGCTTTTAAAGAACCATTATTGTTTCTTATTCATTATTTTCAAACGTAAAATAATTAAATTGTAAAAACAAAAATGTTTGTTTCAAAAAATATTATTTGACACTGATATTTATTAGCGAAAAAAGTATGTACGAATCGATCGATTTCAATTACTAATTTAATTATTTAATAGAATAAAAGACTGCCAAATGATAAAACTAATTGCGCAAATGGATCTGTGATTTCATTCTAACAATTTTTGGATTTTGCAAAATGATATTGTTATACAAATAGTTTACAGGAGCTTTGCAATTTATATAACCCATTATTCTAATAAAAAGAGAGATAAAAGTTACATTGCCGCCGTTAAATTTAGGTTTCTGCACGCAGTATAAACAAAATTTTTGACAGGCGAACAAAAAGATCACTTTTAATATTCAGATATGCAATGCAACTTTTCTCTTTCATATTCAAAATTTTCATTATGAATTTTAGGTGACTATAATAGATTATCCCGAATAATCACGTATCAATGGTATATCGACGACGTTAATGCAACATTTTGGAATTTCAATTTTGCCAAACATTGTTTTTCTCCACAAAATGAATTTTCGGATTATTAACGGATTAGTTGTTAAAATAACATTTCAATCAAGAAGACTTGTTAATAAATAATTTAACGTAATAAAATCATTTATTTATCTTGATTAAGTTCAAATAAATTGATAAAATATTTATTTAAATTAAAGTAAGCTGCGTTGGTATATAAGGAACGTGTAGTTAATTTAACTATGCTCCTTGTAGAAAGTAAATGCATTCAATGCCTTCAAAGGAATATTCGTTCTTAGGATTTCCATTTGATAAGAAGTTTATTGTTTAGTTATTGTTTTTCACTGTAATTTTATAAAAAATGGTTATATGTTACTTTGAAGTAATAAAAATAAAAGCAAAATAAATTTTTTTTGCTTTTAATAAAATTAAAAGCAAAATAAATTCGATTTCTTTATTTTTAGATTTAATAATAATTGTCTATAAAACTTAAAATTAAATATTGCTGAAATTTAATATTTTGATTAATATTTTCACTAAATAAACTTGATTCATTGAAATCGAATAAATGATTGAATAAATCAGATAATTAAAAGAGACAATTATTGAACTTATATTTCCAATAAAAGCTCAATTTTTCATTTCAGTCAGGTATCTGCAATAATACACTGTACATTTTTAGTGTCAATGCTTATGTTTATAATAGAAACATAATCCAAAATTGCCATTACTCTATTTAATCAATGGAATATTAATTCCAAAAAGTTGTTTGTCAAAAGAAGAAGCAACAAGTCACTAATTACATTTATCTTTTTATTAAGCTGCATTAAAAAGCGCTTATTGTGCCGTTTTACTTTTTTGTCACAAATCTACTTTTCTTTACTTTATAATTGCATTTACTGCAAATTATTTAAAAGCCATTAACTGAAAATAATACAGTAAAACTTTCTTTCTTTTAATCACAGAAAATATTATTGATAAATTAATTAAAATTGCTTAAACATATGATAAATTATTATAATTTTCAGAAACTACATCGTTAAACGTTGGAACTCATTTGCAAGTTTAGTTATTTCAAGAGCACTTGAAACAAACGAGATAATTTAAACATATTTAGGACCATCCAGTAATAATAATAGTTTTTGAATTTACTGTGTTGAAGTTTGCGAGTTCAATTCCTATATAGAATAACATGAATTTTCATGCGCGAATGTGTTAGTGATAAAAACATTATAGGAAAGTGTTCGAACAGCGAAATTTGCCACAGTACTAAATTGCGCATGAGATTATACATTAATTAATTAACTCTTATTCATTAATTCATGATATAGACGTGTACTGAAAGCTTGAACTAGTAAAATTATAATACCAATCAATTCTCGAAATATATACGTGTATTTTATTGTATGATTTTTTCATAATGACTACGGCAATATTTATTTATACATTCATTCGTATTAAATATAAAATAAACTGTCAAGTGATTGAGTTATTATATATTTTCAGTGAATTAATTCTACTTTTGGCGAATAAGTTTCGGCAGATTATATTAATTAAACTGAGACCGGAACCAATGACTTGAGTAAGTAACCCATATTATAAAATTCGCAAAAACTGCGGCCAAATGCTGACCCAATTAAATGTTCTATTTGAAATCGTGCATAGGAAAACAAGCCTAACAAATTGTCCTATTTCCCTTATCTCTTCAGCCGCAGCTGGCAATGTATAACAACATTAAAAAAAACTTGCATTAACAAAGCAAAAAAAAATGGTAATAAAAAATCTCGTATATAAATGAAACATTCTATTTTTATAAGACAATTTCCGTCAGTTTTACGCTCTTGTCTGAAGTGCCTTAAAAAAAGTCTAAAACAAAAAGACCTTCAAGTATTCCATTCTTCGCTGCAATAATAATTTGTCCATCATTTTGTCTCTTATATTTTTCTCGGCGAAAATGTGTTGTCCTCGTTAAAAAAATTTGAGATATAAAATGGTAGATGTTTCTGAAACATTGACCGTTTAGGAGGATCTTCGCTGACAAATAATAATAGGGGCGGCTTTGGTGATAGTTGATAACAAAAGATGTAGATGTGAAAATGGGTATAGACAATGAGAAAGACAGAGAAAGAGAGAGAAAGAGAGAGAGTAATAGGACGACGGATGAGAGTCGGCAGGACTTGGTTGCGCGTGCGTGGCGCGTCGCGTCGTCGGCAGATCGACTCTGATCGACCCGCGAAAAAGTGTGGCTGCGACAGCAGTAGCATAGCGGAAAGCGGCGCAAAGGGAGAGAATGAGAGGGAGAGAGAGAGAGAGAGAAGGAGGTATCGAGCAGTGCCGACGCTTTGCGGCTTTGGTACACCGCCAACGAACGTCGCGCGGCACATTTGCTAGTAGCACGAGTTGACTTTTCAGTGATCCGTACGATGCCGCCGTGAACACTTGCAAACGCCACACTCCGGGGACAACAGACACCTCAGTTGGTTGGTCTGTTATTGTTGTTTGTTGTTGTTGTTGTTATTTGTACTATAATTGAATTGTCGTCGTAACTGGCCACTGCCTTTGCGCGCACGTGACAGTCGTGCTAAACGCGCGCACAAAAATCATCCCCCAACATCCAATGCGCCTCTGCGACATTTGGATCCATGAACTAGTGAACTGAGTTGTGACCAGGACGTATGTCCAACGAAGGTACATCATCCACTTAGGCCGGCTTTAATCATTTTGCTTCCCTTAAAATGTTTTTAAAATTTAGAATTTTTAAAAGTAACATTGCAAAAATAAAGATTTTGAGATAAAAATTTGTATGTGTGTAAGTATGTGCATTTAAATTGGTTTATGCAGAAACTATGTATGAAATGTTTAGTCAAATAAGCGCAATCGTGTGTACATGCATGGATCATGCATGGAATAAGAAGAGGTGAAATCATCTGACGGAAATTGATGCTGCGATTCATATGTAGATGTTTCAAACTTTATCCACTTGACTGAATAGACTTGCTCAAAATTATCAAGGCAAAGTCACTTTTGGGGTTATGCGTAAATTATGCATGAAATATGTACAACCTATAGCCGAGTCGTGCATAGATCATGCATCGGATAAGAATTGTGCAAGACAAATTAATGTGTAATTGTGTATCACTGCAAAACGATTCAATCCAACTACTTTCATTGGATAGTTTATTTCAAACTATTATTTTAGGTATAAATTATGCATGAAATGGTATGATTTATGACATAGTTCTCGGATATTTTCATGCATTAAACCTGAAAATGTGCAATTCCTCGGTTTTCAACGAGTCTTTTTTGTTAGAAGGAAAAAAGATCTTACTTCAATTTGGAGTAGACATTTTTCATGTATGATCCATTGAAAGTTTATACACGATTATGATAATTTTAGAACTTCTTTCTTATGCAGGTCCAATTTGAGATTCAATTTTTATGTATATATTTATATGATTTTTAACACATTTTATTATTATTCAATTTGTAAGTATATTACTTTAAATGAACAATAACAATTTAAATAATGTAAAAGCAGTATTCTGTCCAAGAATAATTTCAACATACATTATGTCATGCTGACATTTGAAGTGGTGAAAATACAACTGTCAATACTATTGTTTGTTTCTTCTACTTTAAATAGAATTTCATTGGATGTCAGTGGTACAAAAATAACAAAAATTACGTTTGCAAACTGTAAATTTTACATTCAAGTTACTATTTCAGCAATGTTTATCAGTATTTGAATATTTTAATAGATAATTCCAGTTTGAAAAGATCTCAATTCATATAAAATTGAGTTGCTCAGAAGATGTTAACTCAACTTCTCAGGTGATTTAACTGACATTTACTTTTAACCTTTTCATAGTATAAGACAACCTCAACATGTCGATTATTATTTTCGTACATGAAATGTTTCTGATGTTTCTTATATAGAGATATATATTATTAACCATGCAAATACAAATAATTCAACAGAACTTAATAATTTATTAAGCAAATTACTCTGTTTGTTTAATTACACTGAGCTCATGCAGAATGTTACATTCATTAAAGCTTGATGTGCAGAAGTTTCCATTTTGTATAAATAAACGGTTGCGTTTGCAAAAGTTTATTTACACGTTCTATACAGGATTGAAGGATTTTAATTAAACCGCTGTAAACGTGTACTTAAAAGGAAATATACAATAAACAAAATTTATAATACTTTATTTCAAAAAGTTCATTTAACTTAAATTTGCTTATTACTATTTACAAAAACAATATTAAACAAAAGTTAGTAAAACATGTAAAAAAAGAAATGTATGATATCATTTTGATGGATAAACTATAATCAACAATTATTGAAGCTAAAATGTTGTTTTCCATAAAAAAATATAATCTTTCTTCCTCAATTTTTTTTAGTTTTTCTTTCATAAAAATTTTTATTATCACAGTTTTGGATGACTAAGATGAGTGGAGATCACTTTTCATTAGTCACAATCGGTAGTTCCAAGAATATAAACAAATGCTATAAATGTGTTGTAATCGATAAAATGATTTGCTATTTTTTAACTTAAATAACAATTTTATTTATGCAAAGGCTTAGTTTTTGTAGTTATTTCTTCACCTAACAGTGTGATTTCTGCACAATAAATAAAAATAACTTTGCAAATAAAAAAAGCTTAGTTTCACAGGATTCCATAATATATCTCGATAATAAATATTCTAATTAAAACACAACTTTTTAATAATACAAATTCTTAATGAAATAAACAAATAAACCTTAAGAAATCAGACAAAAAACTTTCTTTCAATCAAACTTTTTTGCAAACTTTTTCACCGCATATCGATTTCAATACAATTTATTATATTTCAATTATATTTATTATTATTTTATAGATTTCCTCTTTCAATATTCAAACATTCTAGCTTCAAAAGTAAAATTTGAAATACTCGTACATTTCAATTTTATATATATATTATATAAATAAAATAAAGGTTCAGAGGTTTAATGTCACACGACACGTTTAAATTGTTCGGAACACTTGTAAAAAAAAAAGTAAATCCTGTAGAACAAAAATCCCAAATGTTAAAAATAATGTTTGTCGGAAAAGATCTATTGTCGTTTTTACACTGTTACGCGAAAATATTTTTGCATTATACAAACATACTTCACAATAAAAGTGTACTCAAGGAAAAATGCAAGTTTTCATAAAATGCATTCTGCATTTGACTACAAATCCACAATATCTTTACATACAAATATATTAAGCATTCAAGCTACATTTTTTCTCGTTACAATGTTTCATTTTGCGATATGTTATACATGCATATAAATGAAAATATTTGTGAAAAATATATTTAAAATTGAATTAAATAAGAATTTCAAGCAAAAGGAAAAATATAGTTTAAAATTATTTTCGTTATAAAAAGTAAACTGATTAATTTTAATCGCTGAATGTTTATCTTCACATACTTAAAAGAAATACTGCAAAGACTTTTAATTAATCGTTGTAATCACTTTGAAATTATAGCATTTGATTAATGTTCAAATGGGAAGGCTTTTTCCCTCATTAATTAACCTGTCGTTTGAATGAGTTATCAATTTTGATCATCAAAGTTGTAACGATTATTTGCATGTAATAAATTTGAATTCAATAAAAGTCTTTTAAATACAAAATAATCCGCGCCTAATAAAATCTCAAATATCGATCGTAATTGAACAAAAAGGTACTCATTTTATCATATTTCTAATCTTTGATGATATGTACGTAGCGAGTCCCATATTTGCTGTTAATCAAGCTAAATTCGTATGAAAAATTGTTCTTTGACACGAATGGAATTTTTTTCTCAAAGGAAAACTGTTAGGTCGTAGTTGTTTATCGTCAAAGACAACATTTTTCCTAATAAAAAATTCTAAAAATGTTTTTCAACTGTTTTTCGACATTAAAAGAAATAACAAAAATATGTATAAATATATGTATGTATGAATGTAGGTCTAATAAAAATAGTGCATCAAATTGATTAATTAATGTTTAAAAAAAATGCACTGACTTTAATATGAATTTCTGACTAATTAAATTTTGTTTATTGAAAGACAAATCGCTTTAACTTTAATCATCTAACTTCATAAATTTAGTCTAAACTTTCATGTATAATACATTTTACTAAAGCTGCTCAAGTGTTAACGGGATACTTAGCAGAAACTGGACACCGCGCAGGATATATTGTTATGTAATACATATATATGTACTGGTAAATACAATAATATCCTTGAGTACTGTTTTATTGCAATAAGTATAAATCAGATATTAAGTATTAAATTTTGCTTTACAACATTTAATGTTGTAGAAATAAAATACGATCACAAAAAAACATATATTTTATATATCATTTTATCATATTTCATATAAATTTATATTAGAGATAAAAAAATGTAATCAATCGATAAGTTAAAAAGCTTTTATGACTGTGTGAAAAAAAGATCAAGTCATTTTATCCAATCAAATGAATATATATATCAATAATTTTATTTTCCATCAGCTTATGAAAAATAATTTCCTAGAAGTTTAAACGAGAAAATAAAAAAAGTGGACACAAATAGCATAAATTTCATCTCTATTAGTTCATCGTCCTTTGATTTGTCTATGTCAATTTCACAGCGTATATTTCCTATCACTGCAATGCATTCGATTACTTGCACTCATAAATCAAAATTAAGTGACAAATGTCGCAACTCGATCACTGTTAAATAAGTTTTTATTTCCCAAATGAAATTTATAGTCACAGCAACCCATCACGACATGTACACACATTATCATGATTAAATCAAATCTCACTTTCCTTTTTTTCCCTATTTTATTGCCACTTTGCGTTTTTACAATAGAAATGAGAAAATATGATAATCTAACTATTTATCGTGCAAGTAAAAGTTATTCTTTAAGTGCAATAAAACACGTGATTTGAATCTGTACGGAAAATATTTCTTTGAAATAAATGCACC
The DNA here is from genome assembly GCA_022817425.1 of Gryon sp. ZL-2020. Taxonomy (NCBI): domain Eukaryota; kingdom Metazoa; phylum Arthropoda; class Insecta; order Hymenoptera; family Scelionidae; genus Gryon; species Gryon sp. ZL-2020. Next base: position 4,954 of record JABFPJ010001376.1, on the reverse strand, counting down.
AGGTGAATTGATTGAATGCAAGTGAGGAATGAAATAGTCGAATTTGTAATTTTCATCAATCAATTTAAACAGTCTTTTCATTAAGATACTATTTAATAAGCTGACCACTTAGACTGATTAGCGTCAAATGGAATTGCACATCTATTTAAGACAAATGTATAATAAACATAAAACATAATCTAACACAACCAAACAGAGATAGACAAAATAATTATCCAATTACTTATATTGAATTTTAGAAATTGGAAAAGTATTATAAATTTTATAAATAATTGAAAACTTGTGTACCCTAGTAGAAATTGAAATCGGGTTCAATTGTGGGCCCAACATGGAAACCATACTACCCTAGCAGGCCCTGATTTGTTTTCCAGGTGTGGCGTTGCATATGGATGTAACGTCGGGCATTCATATAGTCCCGATAAGGTAAACTCATAAAAATGACGTCAAATTAGGAAACCATGTTGGGCCCTGATCGGGATCCGATGTGGTTTCTTTATAATGAATGAAAAAAAATTTTAGATATAGGATTTGAACTCGTGTTCTTCAAGTTTGTAAATATATGACTTAACCACTGGACTACCGAAGCTCTTAGAAATGATAACTAAGTATCGCTACTTACCTATAACTTTGATTGTGTATGGTCAAGATGTGGCTATGGCATGGTTACCAGATTAGGGCCCGATAAGACCACCCATATGTTAACCATGACGCGGTAACCAGTTTCGGTCCAGATTAGGACCAGGTCGGAAATCCCATTATACGGAATTCCCGACTGGGCCATATAAACACCCGGCGTTACATCCATGGCCATAGCCCGATTTGAAAGTCAGAATGCCCTACCTGGGCCATCCTTGGCCCTTACAGGGCCGTCATTTTTCAGAAAAAAAAAATAATGTCTCACGAAATGTTATTTTGGCCCCAATCAGCCCACTATTAATTTGGTATTAATCAGGCAAACCACATCAGGGCCACATCTGAAACATGATTTGTTTGATTGAAAAAACATGCCCGAATCCATTTCTACTAGGGATTATATTTCGTAGAATACTTTCAATATATTTTTATATTCTTTTCAAATTCTAAATATACCTTACTAAGCTACGATTTTCTAAACTTAAGATCCATACTAGTCCCTCGGTATCATTGGATCCACTCAATCCAATCATTATTCCTCCGACTAGCTTACAATATGAGATCTGCTTTCGTCCATAAGGTGAAAACGATACTAGTGTTGATTGATTTTACTAAAGCCTTTGATCTTGTCGACCACGAGATTTTGCTCTGAATCCGACTCTTCGGATGCTCGGTGTAAGTGATCTTTTAGTTTTACTCATACCTGACAGACAGAGTATAAATTGTTATTGATCTGACAGTGAAATCGACAATTTACAATATAAACTTTAAAAAGCATTACACTAAGAAAAATCACTTACAATAAATTACTGTTTAAACAGTAACTTGACCACAGAATTCCCATTAACCGAATAAATTCTGTCAAAAACTGGAAAATTTATTTTCTGAACACACATTTTTATTGACTTTTTCAAGAATTTTTGTGCATGAAAGAAACATTTTTACTGTTTTTAACAGGAACTTTCATATTAATGGGAATTCTGTGGTCAAGTTACTGTTTAAACAGTAATTTATTATAAGTTATTTTTCTTAGTGTAGAGTTACTATTAAATTTTTAAAATTACCAGGTGCTAAAAACATTTTGTATCAACTTGAAATTTGGTACTAAAAAATATAAAAAACTTTGTACAATTAATTAATGCAAAAATATTATCTCTATATATACTTTTTATCTAGTTTAAACCTTTCCGATGGAAATGTGAATTGAACCCAAAATTCGAAACCAACACGTGTACTATCTAAACACTACATTTTGCTGCGGATCAAACAACATTGCATATTCCGTGTGAAAGTAAAAGCGTTCTTTATCAATGACATTTCGGCAAAGTCGTTAAAAATGATTGTCAGAATATGTATACAATGAAATTACGGTGCAAATGAGCCCGACAGATACGCATCGATTGCGCGAATTTGCGCCTGGGATTTTGACATCTCGCAGACGGTCGGCTCACCCTCGATGTCACGCGAGCATGCTTTCTTCTTGTTGTCTAGCGATTGCTTGCTTTGATCTTCGTAATCACCAGGTCCCGCGCCGCAGACTTCCCTCAAAGCCCGTCGTTGGCTTAAGTTGTCATCAACACATTCTTGCTGGCTGCCTGGGTTGCGCCAACAACTCTCTCCTCCTTCATTTACCATCTTTCTTTCTCTCTCTCATTCTCCCTTCTCTCTCTCTCTCTCTCTCTCTCTCTCTCTCTCTCTCTCTCTTTCTCTCTCTCGCTCTCTTATTCATTCTTGTTTGCAAATTTATTCCCGTTCTCTCTCTTTCTCACAATCTCACCTGAATGCACAAATAACTCACGACAAAGTGACGACTATGGTGTTCTATCAGTCGTTTGCAATTATCCCGAAGATTTCGAAATGGATGCTTCCCGCTTTATTTATGCATATTGATATAGCTTTCTGATGCAAAGAGCTTTGACTTAGAAACATTCTTCTTTTTGGTTTGTTTTTTTATCAATGTGAAACACGCGCAAAAAGTTATTAGTGAAATGTGAACTTTGTCATTCAGTTGGTGCATAAGATTATTCGGGGCAACGTATGAAATGACACGGAGATGTAGGTTGACATTTTTCTTTGATGATGACAAAAACATTAGCGAAAAATGTTAATATGCACTGAAGAAGAAAAAATTCTTTCAAAATCATCGCGGTCTTTTGTCATTTTAAAGTGATATTATTATTTTCGTTTTTGAAATGAATTTTATGAAAATGAACATCATACAAATAATATATTTAATATTGTGAATACAATTTTAATTTGTGCAAAAAAAAGTAAATTTATAAATTTAGATGTTTAATTATTTTGATTTCAATTTGATACAAATTAAATGGCATTTTGTAATAATGTAAAAATGAAAAAAAAAAAAATTAAACGAGAATATAAGTTGATTTATGTAATTGAACATTTTGGCAATATATTTTAAATTCCATCCGCATAATTTTATTTGTATGACTGCGCATAGCCCTATTTATTAATAATGTATGACTCGAGTCCGTTTACACGAAAACTTATGCACGATCATGCATTATGTATGCAAATTCTTTTTTGGTGACAATATATATGGATATATACAAATAGCGAACGTGAAATACATATTATTATAAGTTATTATTTAACATTAATTAATTATTACTTAAATTTATTTAATTAATTTTCTCTACAAAATGCATAGCTAAATTCAATACAAAAACAAAAGCAATTAAACTGTAATTACATTTTATTGATGAGAATATTTTCGTGTAAACAAATCCAATTGATTTAACAACAATTTTATTAATAATTAATTAAAATTAAATTTGTGTTATGAAATATTTATGTAACAAAGTGTTTGTGTACAAACAGTGGTTCAGTGTAAATAAATTATATATTTATTGCACTATTAATGGCGGTATGTTTTTGAAATAATAGAGTCTTATGTAATCAGAATACCCATCAGTTATATAGACAATATACCGTTGACATTAAGTGGACTATAGGAATTTCGTAAAGGTTTTTATGTAATCTGCGAATAACTTCAGCGATCCATTCGAGTAATCTTTGTATTAATAAATAATAATACATTTATTTAAATATAATATTTTTTATTATAAAACAATTTTCATTGACAGTAAATGTACGGCAAATAAAGTGTATTAAATAACAATGTTTTTTACAATGTATTTGAATTGTTTATTGGTTTTTTACGATAGTAGAAAAATATTTAAAATATTGAATGCACATTGGATGAATTAACTGAAGTGGCTGAACAAAAATAACAACCCCTATTCTTGAGCATAAGTATATTACTTATTTCACGCAACTTATGGATCCGTTTATAGGGCATATCAATTTAAATGTAAATTCAATTTATTATTAAACAAACATTTATTGTAGTGATCTGCTTATAATTTCGAAATTGAATTTTCTTTTATTGCGGCATCGTAACCATGTACAGTGACAAAATCGATTGGGTTGAAAATAACATTTTAATGCTCACTATAAATTTTACGTTGTTTTTCTTATTTTTTTATTTGTTATTATATAAAGTATAATTTATGCAGCTGTAAAGTAGGAATATTATAAAAAACTGGTTACATACTTAATTAATTGTAATATAACATTTTAATTTCATTATTTTATAAAAAGAAAAAATAATATAAGAAAAAGTCAAATTAAATAAGAAATACTTTTTATTACTTTAATAACGTAATATATGTTTCATCACACAAACTTGATTAATATATATCAAGACTTTTAACTTTAATAAAAAATGTTTCAATATTACATTGTGAGTTGTCCGCCGTTTGTCCACTATGCCAATCTATTTTCTGTAAATTTTTTTATGTTTAAAAATTGAAAACTTATATTTTACAATTTTAGAAATTCTTTTTTATTTTTTAAAAAATTAATATTTTATTTATAAATATATATTTATATTTAACTTAAAAAATAGATTTTGTTGGAAGTTAAAATTCAATTAACTAACAACTACACTGTAAATGTGAACTGTAAAATTAGTTAATAAATTGTAACTTCATAAGCATTCTAAAAATGTATAGTGAAACTACGAAAATATAGCACATTAACTATAATTGTATATGATGAGATATAAATGATTAAAGTTGCAATATAACTTTACAGTATAACTACAAAATTTTATTATTGGAACTATAATTTTACCTATTCTGGTATAAATTTTTACAATTGTAACAAAAAAATATTGTCCAGTCATTTTTATTGAATTTATAATTAGGTTTGGTTTTTTTAGTCAAAAAACAAATTTAATTTTTATACGTAATTAGATTGAAATATAAAACCAGCATTCAATTCATTGAAATACTTA
>JABFPJ010001375.1:0-26188 GCA_022817425.1 Gryon sp. ZL-2020 | reverse complement strand
AATAGCATATGCAAAGATGTGACATAGCATTAATCATTTGATATCAAACACTCAAGAGTGTAATATATATATATAGTTAAAGTTGCATAGGCTTGGCTGATATCGCAACGAGCATATGTTTGAAATGATTGAATTTAAAATAACATTATATTTAGATTATATAACGTTATTTACAATATATAATGAACAAATGTAGAAAATTGACATTTTCTTGAATTGTCCTTAAATACATTCACATTTAGACACAATTGTAATAAGAAATTTCATAAACTTTCTTTTTTTAATTTGTTTAACATCAACAACATTTATTATAATTTATATATATGAATAATATTATAAATTATTTTGATATTTGAATATTATTTATATGTATAGCAATTATGTTACAAGTTTATAAAAAACAAAAATATATCTTTCTCATATTAAGATTAAATTATCATAATGTTAAGTTATAAATACAAATAATGTATTAAAATAATTATTTTTTTACAGAAATGTATGCAGTGAATTGAATGTTAATGTATGATTGATTTTATTATCATTTTTAGAGTGACTTTTGATTGGGTATTAAATTTGAAATTTGAAGTATTATTCTAAAAACGTTTTGCGCAATCTAAGACGAAGGCGTCAAAAGTTTCGGTGTTTATATATATTAATGATTATTATAAAACTACGAAATTGATCATTGAAAACTTTCAAATTTGTAACAATCTGTACGTAATTTTAAGGATATTACGACACAGTTCATAAATGCAATGTACGTATTTTATATTTAGTACATAAGAATAAATTGTTCACAATAACTGTGAGATACATGTTCATAACTGGACACGCTATGTTTCAGTAAGATGTAATTCAGAATTACAATAAGAAGAATTATTAATTTCCCCTATTTTAAATATTTTTGAGAAATGTTCCATTCTCTGAACGTTAAAAGTTTTTACAGAATGACCATTCAAAATTCAGTAAAGGTTTTTAATTTTGTTTTCAAATACGATGTTATTTCATGTATATAAGTCTTTGCAATGTTATTAATAACATCTAAAGATTTTAATCTTTGTAATGTTAATCGGCAATATCGGATTAAAATTGTTTCAAAGCTTTGTATTGTTTTTAAGCCTGTATATAAATGTTTTTAGTTCATTTACAAGTCATTATAGTATTATGTATTTTGTAAATTAGCATACGATTATTTATTTCAATATATGCAATTATATATCTGTGATATATCGTAAAAATTTAATATAAAATAAAATTACTAGAAATTTGATATTGTTAGTTGATACAATTTTCATTTGAACTTGAATTGATTTAGCAAAAAATTGGTCAATCGGGATCACACTTATACGTATTTTTAAATTGGAATTCGCAGTTTATTTCAAGTTGACTGAAAATAAATTATTTGATTTCACTTTTTCATTTTGAATATTCAATCAATTAAATAGATATTTTTATAGTATTGTAAGACAGAAATTTGCATTTTGCATTGTATGGAAAATACAATAGATTAAACAACCGAATAATAAATGTACGATATTTAAAAACATCATATTTTCTTAACAATGCATAATAATGCATCATCTTTTCATTTCTTCTGTATATAGATTAAAAGTTAATTTATAAGTTTATTTAATAAACTTCACATTACTATTCAATAAAAGACCTCTTAAAATGTGTATGTTAGCTAAAAAGTATTATTTCTATTAAAATATTTTTTTATTATTGGAACACAGATGTAGTGCAAGAACCAAATTTTTATTTTTGTATACATTACTCTTTCCTGTCTAAAAATACTGAAAGATAAAACATGAAATCTTGCAAATTTGAGTTGGTAATTTACGTTGAATTATATTTATGAAATATGTTGTTAAAGCCGCGTAAATATTTTGTAAGTGGTTTTTAACTCGTTGCTTTTAAAATAGGTAAATGTAGAGTTAACGTTGGTGTTCTGTAAGAGGTGTATTTAGGGTATGTATTTTTGACAGAAGATTTTCTTTGTAGTTTACATGTAATTTAATAATAATATATAATATATTAAATTTGATAAAATTGTTATTAAATTTAAAAAAAACTGATAAAAATAAAAATAAAACAATAATTAAAGCACTAAGTAGCAATATTTTTATACAAATATTGCAAAGACATAATAAATAAATTAAATTTAGAACTTTCATACTTTTGAATAAACATAAAATTAATTATAATATATTAGTACATTAACAAATATCAATACATCAAACAACTTTTAAACAAGAAAAAAACAAGATGTTATAATAAATATAAATTCAAATTTTAATAATTGTAATTCAAAAGTAAGTGGTGTTATGTTCACACATCTTATGAGATGTTAAGCTCTTTGACGTTTTACATTTGTGCACACCGCTGTGCAATGTGCTTTTATAAATGTATTCTTTGGCGTTCTATATTTATATATCTGTATGTATGTGCGAGGTGGCGAGTCCCTTTTTCTCATTTATTTATAATCGCACAACATATGCAATTAAGCTGGCGAATGATCATGTTGTAATTCGTTGCTTTCTGGTAATCTTATGAAAGGCAGGTCACCGCCACTCCACATTGAATATAACTGTGACCTTGCGCATTCCTGGAACAAACATTATTTTGCATTTATAAAAAAGACAGACGGATCATTAATGACCTATTTATAAATAAATTGGTTTGTTTTATATCTCCAATAAACTGCATCATAAATTTCGCAGTCGGAATCATGTTTTGCCAGTTCAAAAATATATATTTTATGGTGTTTCGTTGTTATAAAATTGAACAAATTTTATTTGTTTTTTTCCTTCTTTTAATTAATTAATTGATTGATTCACTTACTCCACCAGTACTTTCAGATCCCGAACGACTGTGAACTGAAAGACAAGAGTCTGTTGAAGAACTACTTTTGCGTGATGGCAGAACATCAAGAGTTCCTGAAAATATCAAATAATCGCTATTTTAGAAGTTGCACTTATATTTAAAAGTGATTCGTATTTTGATGTCTATCACATAAACAAATATATAGTACCCGGATCTGATTCGCGATGACAACTGAAGTCATGTATACTGTCTTTACTGTCACCATGTGCACTTCCGCTTGCTTCACTTTGTTCTAGAAAATAGATAAACCAAAATGTATTATCTAAATATTTTTTCATTTAATAAATAAAGTCATAAATTTTTCAATAATCATCAATATTATTTTTTAATTTAACTTTTTCTGAGAATTCGTTATGAAATAATTAAAATCAATACTGTAAGTATTGACTAAATAAAATACCAATTAAACAAGATTTTCAGAAATGTTAAAATTAGTTCAATAAATTGTAAGTGCAAAAATTAATATAATACATGAGAAATATAATTTTTACCTGAATCTCTATGTTCTCCACTATGACCACTGTGGTCGCTGTCACGATGGCCTACTTTTAATGATTTATTTAATTAGTATAAAGTGTGCATATAATAAAATTTATTATAACAGTAAATATACTCTAAGTGATAAAACGAAGAAACTGTTTTAAAGAGTCATAATCTTCCTACATGAAAATGATTCAATTTGTCTTTTCATTACAAAGTTGTAATTTTATAAAACATAAAAATATCCGAAATGATTGCAACTTTGTTTCTTAATTTTGTATACAAAAACTTTTACAAATTATAATAAAAATATGAAGAAACATACACTAAATTTGTTTGTGCATATTAAAGCAAACTACCTGATTGATCTGAATGATCACTAGAATCTTGTGGCCAACAACGAGGCGATCCCGTCCTACGCACTTCAGGCCAAATTGATGTCTCATAATTTGAATCATAAGTACAAGTAGTTAAAGTTACGCCGGGTATGTTTTGAGTTGCATAATTGGATATTTGATTAGATGGTCTAACACCTTCAAAAATTAAGAAATACGTTTCAATCAATATTTATGACATAAAAGTATATACATACATAATGTATATGTATTCACTTATACATTATTTATACTTAATTACCTGGTTTACAAGATAATAATTGAATTGCTTCTCGTAAACCATCTTGGCTAGTCATGGTCGAAGGCTTCCAAACAGAGTCAGGTGTCGTGGATCTACTTCGATCATGATGAGGTATTCTTAATCTAGTCCTGGATTCTTGTCTTGGCCATTCTATAACGTGACGACAATCCCAGGGCATCGACCACCTCCTTACAATGTTATCTGAAGAATCCCCAGACATTTCTGCTGCTGCAGTTTCTGACCATCTTCTCTGAACCTAGAAAAAAAGCAGTTTTTATTTTTCTGTTTAAAAGTTCATATCAAAATTAATAATGTTCAGTAATTTTTTAATAATTATAATTCATAATTAACGAAAATATTATTCTGAAGTTTAATATTCATTGGAATTACGTGAATTGTACAAATTTCAATATTATATTGTATTTTTGAATGAGATTAATGTTAAAATAGTATACAAATTGCGAAATAAATTAACACCTGCAGAGGAAACAATGGAAACGGTAATGGAGATCTGTGTGTAGTCTGTTGAAACTGATGCGACGATGAAGAAGAACCAATAGGAGGTGGGGAACTATACAAACGTTCGAAACAATGTTGCAACGCAGCGATGTCACATTCGACGTTTCTATTATGAGCGCAGGAACATTCTGCCGTGCTACCTAGATATAAAATCAACAGAGCATTACTGAAATGGCAAATTTCCTATAAAAACTTGTAAATGTAAAAGCAAAACAAAAATGTAATTTATTTACCCAGTAAATTCTGATATCCTGTTGTTTTCAATGGCAAATCTTGTACAAAATACATTTTCAAAGCTATACTTTTTTGTCCAATATTTATTTAACTACATGAATTTTCAACTACATCAACGAGATAAAACTATTGAAGACAAAAAATGAAATAAATAATTCTACTCAATCGTGATCCGTGTTCTACTTATACTGTTTTGCATAATGGAGCAAGGAACATAAATTCACGAAACAATTTCAACGACTGGTTTTCACTATCGTTACAATGTCATGGTTAGCGCGTTTATCAAACTGGACATTACGAATTTCACGATTAGAATTGGAAATGAAGGGCTTCAAGGCACGAAACATTTGGCAAAACTTACCTAAGCATTCGCAACATGCGACGCAAAACTGATACTGAAGATTGATGAAGGTCATCAAATTGTCGCGAAGGATATCCTGCAATAAGAAAATTTGTGACAACTTTAATGAATTTGTTAAATATCAAACACGTGTGCTAATGTACTTTCAATTTCAGATGTATTTTTTGTAACAAGTGAATGTGTGTGGATATACATGAAATCTATATTTCATATATATCCAAGATATATATCAAAGTCTATATATCATTTTGGATTTGCTTTCGACTGTAGGGGATTTCTTGAAATTTTGATAAGAACCAATTTCTGCACACTTATTATAAAAAATGGTAATATTGGTATTAATAAGTGAAGTATATAAAATGAAATACTTACATGTTTATCACCAATATTTTCTAGGATCTCATGATCCTTTAACGCTGCTACTACATGATGCTTAACAGTGTTACTAGCTACATGAGTGGCTCGAGTCAATTCCTCCCAACCGGCTAAACATTGACCTATGAGTCTACACTGAGCTACGGTATCATGAACTGAAAGAAGAGCCTGCAGAGATTGCGCCAATTTCGTGCCCGCCGAACATAGGTCATTTAACATCTATTTTTAAGACAAAGGTGTTCTTAATTAATCAATTGATCATTCAGATTTTCCATCACTATGTTCATCTATATCAGTTCTAGGATAAACTATTTTTTCAATAATATATACAATGTATGTAAAAACATATGATAAGAAAATTAAATAATAATTATTGTAATGTAATAGAAAGTCAATTATCATCAAGATTCTAAACGCACCTGCAAATAAGTCAACCAACTGCCGAGGCATTCATTCACCTCCATTTGGCTTCTGGAAATTTGACTTTCGCTGGATCTCAGATCACTTCCGCCTTCAGCCATCTCGAATGAGATAATCCTTACTGGAGTGATCAACTCACCTAATTAACGAAAATTGATGAAGAGTAATACCATTCTTATTCACTTTACATAACTATATAATCAAATCTATTTTATAATTCAATGATAAGTCACAGTAATATTAAGTATTTAAGTAATTAAAATATTATAATTAATATTTAAATTAATTATTTTTATCAAGATCAATATAAAAATACCATTAATTTGTATTAAATTGCAAACAATCTAAATTTCAGCAAAATTTCGAATTAAAATTAGTCTGTTGACGTTTGACCGCAAAAACAAATATCCTCATTCATCTAATGAAATATTATATCTCAGCATCAATACATGAAAGACTCAACACGTAGCATACAAAAGTCAATAAAGCATTAGCTAATTTTGTCTGAGACACGTGAAAGGGTGATTTGTTGAGCGTAACATTAGTATGGATAGAATTTTGTGTAATTGTCAGTGCAAGTTAGAAACAAAAAAGATTGATAAGAGAAGACATTGTTTGACAAGCGGAACAAGTGTGGAGAGTTGCGAGAGATGAATTGCGTTGGATACTCACGTCTTCTCCGTAAATTTGCTTCGGGAAAAGCAAGGAGGAACTCCAGCGTCGAGGTATCGACGTGGGAGCATAGTGACCGGCACCATGATAGAAGCGCAGCGTGAATGCTTCCAGTGTCGGTGCAGCTTAGCTATGAGAACTGCACACGATGGAAACAACGCTATCAAGTGCGATTGCGCGACAGCGCGACTAGGCCTGCCAACCAACCTCGTAGATAATCAAAACGCTGAATGATGCAAAATGTTTAATTAATAGCTGTTAACACTAAACTGTACGCCTGCTTGTCGACGAACAACGACTAAAAGCAAAATGCATTTGCACCAACTCATACACTGGATAATTGAAAATATATACTAGGATGTATATCTTTGAAAGATATATAAAATATAAACCTAGTTATATGTGAATATATATTCTCCGAATATATATCTTGTACATATATTTTATATATACGTAAAAAATGTCGAATAGTACTAAAAGATATTTTTATATAAAATATATAAACCTAAATATATATGCTTATATATACTCAATGAGTTTAAATGTTTTTACGAACGAAAATATATCCACATATATTGAGTATATATAAGATATAAATACATATATATAACATATAAAATCTATATTTAATATACATCCAAAATATATATAAAAACATTTGAGCTTGAAAATATAGATACAATATAGGCAATCATATATATACACATATATAAGCGGCAATAAGTATAATATCTAATCCATATATAATTTTGGATACATCTTCGTTCACAGAACAATTAATTAGATGATATTTTTCATATTCAATTATTTGTTATTTTATCTTAAATATTTGGGAAAATATTTTATTATTATTTTTGAGCATTTTTGAGAGTGTCTTTAAGTGAAATATGTCACATGATTACAGTATTAAATTTCATTTGTGAAAGTTATTGTTAATATTATGAATACTGCATACATAATGATAGAATCTAATTATGAAAATTGCATATAAAAATATTTTGGTTTACAATCAAGTGTTTTAGTCACGCATTCAAAGTACGAAAAATATCTAGTATGAATGTCGCAATAAACTGACTGTATACTGCGTTTTTTCGATTAAAGTTGAAATAAAATAATAAAAACTGAAGACCTATAAATGCTGTTTGTAATTTTGCATTTTGTCAAGCAGGACAAATCTGTATTATGTTGTGAAACGAACTATCCATTTTTTGTAGTTTGCAAAAAATTGTTAAATAATAATTTATGAATACAAAAGTTTCCGTTTATCTTTTTTTTACAAATGTAAATTTAAACGAAATCTTATCATTCATTTTTTTTCATGTACTTTGAATTATTCACATCTTCATAATAATATGCAACCCGAGAAAACAAGAATTCGGTACAAATTAATTAAAAATGTTTAAATACAGTTAATAAAAATACTATATAAATAATAATAAAATCATAAGAATGTAATCATAATTTATTGTCGAAATTAATTTATTCAGTTAAAATAATATTATATTTGAATAGTCTGATTAGTGAAATGTTAAGTCACTACAGTTTACTTCTTTTTAAATAAATTAATCATTTTAAACTGCAGTTAAATAATTTAAAGTATCTACTATAGCAATTTACGTATTAAAAATTCTACATTTCCAGTATTATTCGATCGAGGAGAAAAAAAGAGGCTGAAAAATGTAGTTTATCTAATTAATTATATGCATGTTCGAATAGTTAGCTATAATTTAAATGTAGCAATGACACGAATTAATAATGTGAATAAATAGTTGGCGATGCTTCGAAATAATTCATGCGAGTTTTTTCTATACTGAATACATGCAAACTGATAAACGCGAAGACAAATAGACAAAAGCAATGTCAAAAGTAAAGGCGATATATTAAAGAAAATGAACATTGATGAATGTAAGAAATGTTGCAGTCAAATGAATCCAACTGGTGGTAACACGAAGAATAAATAGTTTTACAGATGCTTTAGTAGATGGCTCTGGCAGTTACAAAATCGCACAATTTAAATCTTAAGCAAGAATGATGTTAGTATATATACGTGTCAGAGAAATGAACTTCCTCGGATGTTTGGATTTACGCTGGATTTACGAGCTTAACAGTCTGATGCTGAAATGGAAAACTCTGTATCGCATTTCTTATAATTACGATTTCAGTTTCTGTTAAGACAAGAAATCTTTCAAAGAATTCCTTGCAAGTATCGACTATCTGACGTGTAAAATTGGAAAAAATACAAATTGCTTTGTATTGTGTTATTTTACAAGTAATAAAATAATGAACATTGTCACTGAAATTGGAAATAATCAAGTTTATCTTAAGCAAATATATATATGGCGCATATTGTGAATATTTGATTATGCATTGAATGTAAATGAGCTGAACATGGTCACTCGTTTCATTACCCCAAATACCTAAATAATAACAATAATAATTGATAAACATAGTTAAGTGTTTAATAATTTCTCATGTGCTTCTGAAAATATGTTGTTTTATTTTCTTTTCGAATTAATTATTTTTTTAATCGATCGATACTGAATAAAGTATGGCTTTTTTATAGAAAGAAATGCAACTTTTGTCTTTAAGATCTTTTATATTCGTTCACTTACTCTTGCGAAAGATTTAACGAATGCCATTTTTCATATTATGAAGAATCATCTTCGAAACTGTCGAAGATTCGCGAAGAAAAGGTTAATGTTATTCATCTTTTGTATGCTAGACAAGTTTAAAGAAGTTAAATGACCCAACAAATATAAAAGCTTATTATTTTCTATGCATTAGATAGAAGATTAATGTTCTTATTACAAATGACAGATAATTGTACATGAAAAACAAAATTTCTGCTTTTTGCCAAATTATATATTGGAGTGTATTTTTCCATTTGAGTAACTGCAGTTTAAAAAATATTACATAAATTATATAAATTGTATAAATACTTTGTCGAATACTAAAATCTTTGTCTCATCAATTGTACAAATGTAACAAAAGACTAAATAAACAGTATAATTTACTACTTTAGAGAGTTTTCATCCGTTAATCCTTACGCAATCAGGAATTAGTACTTTTCCGTTCGAATAAAAAGTTCGGCTGATCAAAGATTATGTTTGAATTTTGTTCTCCAAAATTTCGTCACAATTCGAAACGAAGAAATGTCAAATATCTTGCTTACGCTACGAAAATCCATAATTCCAATATTAATAAGCAAAAAATCGGCATATTTGTAAACTATTTTGAGTGAAATTAATAATTAAAAAGGCCAATTTTATTAGTTGAGTTTAGTTGAGCTTTGATAAATAACGAAAGAACGTGTTTTTGAATATCACCACTTCAACTAGTCTGAACCTCGCTAAAGGTGAAAGGGGCTTTGGCTCAACATGTGACGTCACTGCAAAGTGGAAAAGAGTTAAGAAGTCAAAGGTTTGAGAGAGATGGAAGAAAAGTTGCGGCGAAGGGAGAAACGAAGACGAATGTGTGGAGACTAAAGTGGATCGAACGCGCGGCATCCAAAAGGAGCGTAAAGAGATTTAACGGTAAAGCGAATGTAACCTTATAGAAGGTTCTTATAACGCGCTTAGAAGTACAAGTCCACTGGTGGTATAATCATTAAAAAAAAGTGTGGTCTTCGCCACTGACCACGAACATTTTTCGAAGGACACGCCCCACTGAACTGCGACTCGCAGAACAACAAAACCCAGAGAAATCGATAGTTAGTTTTGTCATCAAAAATAAAATGATAATACATTTTTAGTTTTAGAAAACTGAATGTCTTAAAAAAATCATTTCTTATAATGAACTTTTTGTTAAATGTGCATTTTGCAATGAAATATTGTAGCTTTAAATGCGTGAGAATGAAGAAGTTTTGCGAATTGACATATTTAGTGTCAAATTCTACGAAAGTTGTATTAATAATTGTAATACTTTCTAAACTTCGACATCAAATGCGTCAGGTAGATCATACAGTGCAAAATTTGCAATTCAATACAAGCGCGAATTACAGCACTTATAACACTATTGAATAATAGTCGGCAATTGGATAATGTTTTTGCTTGCAAACATAATCCGTAAAAAGAATGTAAATAAGGAATTATGTTTGTAGCTATTGATTTTTTTTATGTCATATAGAAATAAATAATATATGAATTCATAAATATTCGTACAAATAAAATTTAACAATTGCTTGATAAATACAAGATTATTAAATTTTTCTTCGAAATGGTTTGTGGCATTATTGAATATGTATTTTTTGATTTTCTTTTTTATGAATTATATTTGATGGTCTTAATTTAAATAATAATAATAAAAACTAAATAAATATGAGAAATTTTCACAAAATATACGTTATAAAATATTGTTATATTTATGCGCGCGTAATTTTCTGTATTTCTGGGAACAATTTAAATAATCCATTTCGCTGTAAATTAACATTTCTCACACGAAAGATTAAACAGTGCTAAAGCATGACTCCTCACTTTACAAAACAACACATGTCTTAATGTACAATTCTCACGTATCCCAAATACAAATATTATTTATATTACCTAATTATAATTTGTTTTATAAATCTAATAATACAGTCATGCCGATAAAATGAACAGACGTTATTATATACATCCTTTTAACCGGTTCGCCAAATTTCAAGTTGATAAGTGAAATGATTGCTTATGCAAATTTTTTGTTTAATTTTACGTTTTTTAATTCAACGATTGGAATTCGACTGGCTGTAAAGAGTTAAACGTCTCGAAATATTAGTACGTGGTTTTCTCAAACATGGAAAAACAAGTTTTGTTTCGTCTACTTCTCATTTCTGCAGGTTCTTTTCGAAAATGATTTATGCGTTATCTTTTTTTCTCTCTCTTAATTAAATGAATAAAAATGTTTTATATCAATTTTGCACATAGTTTAATGTTAGTTTTATCATTTATAATAAAATAATCAGAAGTTATGTAGAATAGATTTCGCGAAACAAGCAATTTATCTAGTAAAAAATATGTGGAAGTCATCCGATTGCTATTTCATTTTCTTGAGAAAAGAACTTTCGCGAAAGAAAGTACAATTATTACATTCTTAGCATTAATGTAATCACGTACAAATTTAGCTTTTACTATTGCGGTCAAATAAATATAAAATTACGCGACTTTAAACTGTTTGCAGCTGAAATTGCTTAACAAAAACAAAAGTTTCATTCGTCGACAACAGATTAGCATAATGAGACGTACTTTTTCTTGAGAAACCCCAAATGTAAAACCACTTCTTCCATTTTACCGTTTTTATTATATATCTTTTAACTAAAGTAATCATCGATTTATTTAAGGAAAAACAAATTTACTTTTCTTCAATTTTTTTAGATTTGACTTTTCATCATTTAATTAATAAGCATCATTTTCATTCATTAAGTAAGTAATCGATATAATTCTCATAATAATTGTAAGATCATTAACTTTAATGAATAAATTAACTATCAGATATTGTTTTATTTAAGTATGACAATTGTTTCGGTTAATTTACTATGCAAATCACAAGTTTTCAATGAAAAAAATCAGTTTATAGGTTGGATGACTTAGAAAATTATTTTTATTCAAGTTCTTATCTCGTTTAAACTTCTCATTAAGAGTAAAATTGTATTCCGACTAGTTTTTCTAATTCAACAATTGATTCAGCAAATGTCAAAGGGAAATTACATTTTCATCTTAATCATCTCACTTTGATGTCATAAGAAATCTTGCATCAATGAAAACTATCATTCTTCACCATCTTGTTTTGAAAAGCAAATTTCTATCTCATTTCCTTTCGCGTAAAACACAATTTTCTAATCAGCAAAACCTGGACATCTCATATAATTCCTGTTAATTCTCAGCACAAATTTCAAAACGCAAAAAAAAGAAACAGAAAGTCATTGCATGTATCAATTTTGCAAACCGCAAAAAACTCAACTTCCTCTTCCCATGTGAACTTCCCTCAACTCGGAAATTCGTATAAAGAAATCGAAGAAACATTGAGCACCAGCCTCCTTTGGAACCTTCACTTTTCAATGCTATCGCGACGACAATTTTTCTTTGAAATAAAAACCAAAAAAAAGGGCTTTCGCTCGGCTTTTTGTGCCACATATCAGGACACCCAATACCGACGGACGTCTCAATTGGCAGGCCTAACTCAATTATGCCGCTCGGGGAATATCTTATTGCACGTTCATGTGGGGAAAAATAGTCGTAGTCCCAAGTCGCAACTTACTATCTTCGCATTATAATATCGGACGGTGAAAAAGAGAAAGACCGAGGCAACGTCGCTTGGGAGAGAGGGAAGAGAGAAGAACGGAGGTCGGAGTCGAGCAAACACTTCGTGGACGACCGGCGAGGCAAACGGGTCGTCGGTTGTTGACTTCTGCTGTGCTTGTTGATTCCCGAAATAATGATGACAGAACGCGAGCATGTGTCAGACCAACCAAGCGACAATTTAATTGGAAGAGTTGTTTCAACAACCGAATGACAATGATCGCAATAAGCCGGGTGATTTTAACGCCGGACAAGAGGGATGCGTGCGTGTGGTGACACGAATGACCGTACGCGGAGTGCATTGGTTCTTGTTTGTACATTTGACTGTTGTTTTAGCGCCAAATAACAACAACGACGATTTTGTGAAAGTTTACAAGTGGTTACGCGTCGGCGCTTGATTGTGCATTTCGCGAGGTGCCTTTTTCTCGCATATTCGAAAAGCCATTTCGAGGCTGTCAATGTGACACACCCGAGCAACCCGAGGTCGCGCAGACATGGTCCTGCTGATCGAAGTACTGCTGCTCCTCGTGGCCATCCTTACTTCGGGTGTCCACGGTGAGAATTTCAGATTTTTATCTTATATATATTGTAATATATATTTCACATAAGCAAAATCAATTTTCAGTTGAGAAACGATATTGAAATGATATACACAATACCAAGGAAGTCATACGAATTTCACACATAATATCTTTAAAGTCGGAGTTAGGTTTCAGTGAATTTGTGAAATACTGGGAAAAAATGAAGAAGGTGAAATTGCATGATTAAACAGTAAAAAGTAGCCAGATGTTATGAAACTGTGTCAACTTTAAGAAAGGTTATGAATCAAAAGAAGTCCAATACTCGTCCATATGGTTTATGGTATTACAGTAGTTCAATTACATGGATATCATAAAATATTAAATGAAACAAAATGAAAATATTGGTAGCTCATGAAATTATTAGAAAGTACGTTTTGTATAAATGAAGTGATACTTACCCAGACTGGAAATATTAACCTAAGGGTAATATAGTCCATATATTAAGTGAATATAAATGTATAAATAAGTTACAAATTCAAAAATGGATTTGTACGTACCTGTGAAAGTTAACAGATGTTTCTGGGGAATTCTATTTAACGCTTGTCTAATTGGTAAAAATGTATAAAAACTTTACGACGTGACTTGTTACGTGTTTACCAAATCAAATTTCATCTTTATGTTTTCTACAAACGTCACTATAATATAATATTATGCGAGCTATAGAATGGTGGAAGTAACGTTTGTTTGGTGGTCATCGAAGATAGAGAAAACAACTAGTTTCAAGGACAAGCATAGTATGTGAGAATCGAGGGAGTGCACGACAGAAAAAGTTGAGATCGGAAGAGAGAACCTTGTAGTTCTTGTTATATGTATTTTATTGAATATTTAAAAACATATCCGCAATCAATTGATTATTTTTGATGTGATATTATATGAGTATAGATAATTAATATTTATTTTCAATCAATTTAAGAACTTTTTTATATTTACTTAATTATTTTTTATAAAAAATATAATAAAGTTACATTTGCATAATTAATTTATTCATTTGCATATTAAAAACTAGAATCATGACACATAAGTTATTTATATCAAACAATTTTGAGCGTTGAAGAAAATTAATGTGCTTGCAGATTATATGAAAAAAAGTATCTTCGATCGTACAGATTTAGATTGCCAATTAATTTACTGCCTAATCATATCAAGCGTACAGACATAAATCGTCTAAGTAATATACAATATATAAGTTTATTTCAGATATAATTTGAAAAAATAGTTCTGATCCTTTTATACATACACTTCAATACTCTTTCAACTCCTACTATGATCTATTTTCAAGAATGACTAATGTTGCTAATCCGGTTTTGAATTTAATGTGAATACAGTATATTTTCTTTCAAACATTCTACATAATAACCGTTACTTTAAACAAAAGCTAAATATTTCAAAATAAATATTACAAAATACAATGTTGAAATGAAAAAAAAAATTTTTTTTAGAAACATTTTCTTGGAAAATATTTAACTGAAAATATAAGTAAACATATGTTAAAAAAGTTTCCGCACTGTGTTATCTTTGTAAAATATAAACAACAATCTGGAAGATAGCAAGTTGATCTAGTAGGTGGGTAATTAATTAACTGTTTTGTTACCTGTACAGGAGACCTTCTTGTGTGAGAACGTGACTTCAGATACCATCATCCAAATAGGTTGATTCTGCGCGATCATGGTGGTTCTAAGATAAACAAACCTTAAAAATCTTAAATTTAAAATCTTAACGTAAACGATACATAAAAGTCACACAAGCTTACTATAAACATTAGTTATCAGTTTTATTACTTACCCGAAGTACATAAACCACTTTATATTTAACCATAAAACTTGAACACGTTTACAAAATTGTGTATGGTTTTGTGTTTATTAAAATAGTAAAAAGGGTTTTAATCGGAAATTTGCATATAAAACATTATTAATGTGATTATTTAAGTAATACTGTCTGATAATAATGCTCCTTTTGTCTGCGAATTCTAGTCGTTGCATCAAAAGTGTTGATATGTAATTGTCAGTTTTCAGTATGCATTAAGTTGCAACATATATTGAAATATTCCAGGTGAAAATTTCTCACACAATTCTATGAGACTTGTAACGATCACATTTTTCTCGGAAAAGAAAAACATTTTCTATTATTTGATGACTTGTCATTGTCTTTTCATTGGTAATTATAAGATTCGACAAGATAGCTTATTTACAAGTGATTCTTTTTTTGCTAATTTATGCAACTGGGATAGCGAACATCGAATAATTGATGTACTTTTATAATTCATCGTCAATAAAATGGGTATATCAAATGGGATAACACGTACTAAATATAAACTCATGTGATATGTATCTATGATTTAAACGATATGACGATTCCATCCCATTGTTTCATAAGATGAAGCTATCATGAACATCTTTAGTAATTCATCAAAGTTATGGTGATTTTGAATCGAATATTCAAGGTTATGAATTGAAATTTCATTTAATAGCAAAAATATGAAACATTCATTTCTATAATAAAATGACTAAAATAATACAAATAACTATAATATAGCAAATTGCTTTTAAAAGGATAAAATAAGTATCTTACATGATTTAATAATACTATTAAATAATGTATGTTTACTTGGTGCATTTTCTAGATCCATATTTCTTGTCATCATTAGAAAAATTTTTCTGTTCATCGCATTAAAAAGTTTTTTGCCTATATTACATAAACTTATCATGACTACGATAAATTATATACTTTCACGCATGTACGATTCAAAAATATAGATTAGAACCTGATCCATTATTTTCGACTTACATGCACAGAAAACAATAACGCGTAAGTATAATTTATGTAATGTAATGATCGCACGGATTGCATAAATGATATTTAATATTTTAAAGTTGATGCACGATTCGATATTTACATTAAATATACAATCATGTATGTTCAAATTAAATTATATAAAATTGTAATGGTTTAATTTTCATTTAATATACTGTGATATCAAAACTTGAGATATATAATTACATTGTATATTTTTGAGCTAGAAAATTATGCAATGTCGAAACATTATCTGTAACTGTAACTTATAAGAAATGGTTGTAAAAATCAAGAGGAATGCAACGCCCGGATTAGATTATAAAGCGATGTAAGTAATACGCCAATGTGCAATGGGTGAAGAAAGTTGTTTTTCCAATCGGAAATATGGAACCTTCGATTTTAATCCTCTGCAAAACGTTGTAACATTAAACTAGATAAAAAGAATCTATTTACACTAAAAGTGTATGATAATAATAAGTTAAAACAATTATTCCAACTGAAACTTTAGTCAAATGAATGTTTTGTAAAACATTTACTGTTTATTTGACATTTTAGATAAAAATTGCAATAAAAATACGGAAGAAAATAAAACGTAAACTTAATCTCGGAAATCATTTTACCTATCGGACAAATGTATCTTTCTTAGTTTAGTAAAAAACTGAATCTATAACATAAGGTTACTTAATTAAAGATTTTATCGAAATCGAGCCAAGCCTTTGCTATACTTTTTCGGTTCTTAAATTATTCCAATGAAGGATGTAGATGTAAAAACAAAATAAAACGTTCCTTCGTACATAATATATAATAGATTTTTTTTTATATTTTATTACATCATTGAACGAGTGTTTTTATCATAATTTGCTTATAACATAGTTTCAATATTTATTTAAATAAATAATAATCTACAAAATTTTTATTGGATGAATAAAAATTATGGTTAAAATGAAGTTAATAAGATTTAATAAGTTTTTTCAAAAATGAAAACATGAATATAGGATTAGGCTGAAATTCGTTACGAGCCGGAAACAGAGACGGTGGCCTCTCGCACCTGCAATGAAAAACCGTCTGACCTGAATTTCGATAGTCGGCTCTGTTACGCGACACGTTTCTCAATCGTAGGGCTTAAGCAAACCGTCGACAATCACTCGTAAAAATAATATCCGCCAGAGCATAATGGGAACTTGTCATGACAATATTCTAAGCAACAAAGTTAACTAAGTCGTGGACACATTCAATGTCCTTGGTATCCTGCTTTGCCTCCCGGAGCGCTTTTTTTAAGTAAAACGATACGCGCCGGCTATATCCGATTCACGCACAACTCTAGGTTATACTTTCTGACATTCGCGTATTGTGAAAGATTTACAACTTTAATCAGTTACATCACGCATAACTGCATTTAACCTTGATTTCGAAGAATGTGAAGATTGTAATAAATCAACTTCTTTCTATACACACTAAATAAAAGTTTAATTACAATTATTATAACTAATAAAAATTACTGTACCATTTATGAATTTAAGGATAACTTGATATCTAAGTAGAAAATTATTATATTTAAATGAAAAAAATGTGTATGTGGTATAGTAAAATATTTTACATAATTCTATTTTTATAAGGTAATTAAAAAAACTGTATTGCAGGATAAAAATATTTAAAACATTAAGAGAAATTATGTAGGCAAAATTACCATTTTGATATTAATTTGATTGCATAGCAAAACGAATTACACGAATTACTAATAAAAAATAATAATTTTGTATTATTAATTTTGTCTTTAGATTAATAAAAATGTATAGTAATTTTGATTAGACTTTAATTAAACATGTAAATCACCTCGTCTTCCCAACAATTTTGTATAATTAATTTGCAAACAAATGTGCACTCAATTATAAAATTATTCTAAATAATCATTCCAATTTCATTTTCAATAAAAGTCTAATTATTTATTTGTTAAATCGTTAAAGAAGGCAAAAATATGGACCATTGTTAATTCATGCTAAACATGGATTGGAACAATTTAAATTTTAAATTTATATCGATTCAGTGATCGGTCATTCATCCATCTAACTTGACCGAACCAGTAAGTGAAGGCACATATATAGACCGAAACTGATAAACTCGCGGTGGGATAGACTTAACATTTAATTCCGTGTGCACGGCAAATTCGAGTGGAGAACGTAAAACACTGTGTGCCACCACCGCCCACACGCTCAAGCGTTTATAATTCCTTCGTCTATTGTGGAGCCTTGACAATACCAAACACTGCAATAACGCAGGTGAAGTTATGGCACGATGTAAGAGTTCAAGTGCATTTTCGGACGTTATTTCAACATTCTTAACTCAACACATCATTTTTATTCTGAAGACTTTTTTTATAATATCTTTAAAATATCAAAAGAAAGTTAATGAAATGTATTCATTTTATAGTTGCTTATTTATTTCAAAGGAACTGTAATTTTTTTCTTTTGTAGACTAATATCATTATATTTTTACTTTTATATGTAAAAAGGAAAAAAATTGTGTAATTATATTGTAGAAAATCGCTACTTATATTAATACGCTTCTGAATGACCTATATAACTGAATGTTATCAGGATTAATACTAACATAATGTTTTACTGTTTCACTTTTTATGTTCAAGTAATTTCCATTTTCGCTCGCAGTACAAAACTTGTTAAACAATCATTATTCATGCACATTCATAAATGAAAAGAATATCGCATTTGAAACAATGAAAAAATTACGGCGACAAAACAGCAGATAAAAATGATTCGTTATATTAGTGGGAATTTGTATCAACAAACCAAATTTTACAACTAGAAAGTTGTAAAATTTGTAAAAGTTGATTTTGATCAAAGGACTCGGATTAAAGAATCGCTATTCTTAGAATAATGTTAACTTTGTATTAACAAGTAATTCGTAAGAGGTCTTAAAATTAAGACGCAACCATTAAAACCAAACTCTTAATTACCATGAATCACGTCACACATTGTCTCAAACATTTATGGCGCAAAGCACTTTTTCAATAAAAATGTAAAAAATCAAGTAGCGATAGTAAATTGCCGCTTTAAATTAATTACACATAAGAAAATAACCAGAGTATGAAGTACGCAAGCAGCTCGAAGGTTATGGCAAACCACGACGTATTACTTTCAAGTGAAAAAAAAACTTATGCATATATTCAACAAGCAACTTGTATTCAAATTAATGGTACAATGTGTTTGGTTAAATTTAAATTGACGCGATTTAAATGTTTGGAATGTTGGTTCTATTTTGGATCTTACGGTAAACATTTAATATATAAATGTACTATCTAAATTCGAAAAGTGAAAATTCATTTTTTTCAAAAGTTATAATTCGTGTTCTCTGAAAAGGATAATATTCACTTTTTCAAAAAGTAAATTTTAATCACACATAAAAAAGAGAAATATTAACACAAAAAAGTGAACAAAAAATATTGTTTTTTTCTTTATTTGTATTTTTGTTTATAATTTTTTACTTTTTAAACAAGTAGATTATTTCATATATAAAAAAGTGACTATTTAAAACTTATAAAAAAGGTAATTTTTAATATATTTAAAGTAAAAAAAATTAAGCACTCAAAAAATAATTGAAATTTAAATATTCAAATTCAAATATTCAAAAAGAAAAGAGTAAATCATAAAAATCTATGATATTCTTGAGAAATTCAAACTCATAACTAGTTTCAAAATCATATAGTCTAATTTGTATCGTTTCTTAATTATGACTGAAATCAAACTCTCATTAATTTAAACTTATTTTGCAAAATGAAGTAGTTATTGATGGGATCGTCGATCGTCATTTCACGCCTACGTACGACTATTGATAGGTTTGAAGAAACTTAGAAATTAATACCAAATGTATTACACGCTATCATCTGAATCAAAACAACGAAGGAAAATATCGACGTCTTATGTAGCAAAAGTAGGTTTCGCAATGCCAATAAATTTTAACTCGTACTACACTTATGCGTAATCAATTAAAAAACTCAGTAATTACCAATAAAGATAGATTGTTTATAAAGTGGAGAAAGTCTGTTGGTCCATTGATTTTCGATATCATTGACTTTGTGCAACGATATTGTCTTAAGTGGATTATATAATATTTGTTTTTATAGACGAAATTAATTGTTTACTATTAATTACTCGTTGTTTAATCATTCGAAAAAATGAAATACTTTTGGATAGTTATCTCATACAGCAATATTACACAATTTACATATTATTTGAATAACAAATATCCGCGAAAGTTGCTAAACAATATATCGAAAATTAATCTAATAGAAATTGGTTTTTGTAACTTAATAAGACAACATTTGAAATTGAATAAATATTTTAAGGAATCAGACAGGTGGCTTATATTTATTTCGCAAGTGGAACTTAGTTTGGAGCAGACATAGATGCACAGACATATGTCGTAACTATCAAGGCGGCAGTCGCGATATGCCGCCACATGAACAATGGGATTGAGAAAGTATGAATATTATGAGACACCGCATATGGTTACTATTTCTCAGTTGCGTAGAATCTAACATTTGCGTGGATTAGGGACAAATTTCATTGATAAAATAGATCGTAATCTATAGATCCAATCTGTCAATTTCCTCGTTCATTCATTCAATATATCGAACCTCAATGACTTCCTTATTTATCTAATAAAAAAGTTCGATAAAAATAAATCGACAATTTCATTAATTATACTGATAATATTGTGTTTCTTTTTTGTTCGTTATTATCATTTTCGTTATCTTAACTTGAATACATAACCTATAAATAATGTTTAGTACATGTTAGAAACTTATAAAAGGCTTATTTTTGCCTTTTGAATGTATAAATTATATATACAATTATTCTTTGGTTTACCTCTGCGTAGGCATTCATACCATTAGAAATCCAATAATTGTCAATGTATATCACTTATATTCACCGTAGTATATCATTTCACATTGACATAATTTTCACACATAAAATTTGATTTAATTTACAGATCAATAGTACATTATGTGAATCATATTCATAAAAACGTAATACTTCATGTAAGTCGGTGTAAAAATTTGGAATTTATTTACTTTTTTATGTCAATTTATTGGGTGTTGCAAAAAACATAGTTTCATTTGTATATCATTCACTAATAAATATACACGTATAAAAATATAGTACAGATCACACACTATAAATTAAAAAGAACAAATTGCTCTACATTAGTAATTTTCCACAACCGCGTACAAGTTCATTCAAAATGAATTGATGTCGGCGAATACTGATCATACGTTCATAAATTTCAGCATAATGCTAGACCTGGCATTCAGATGAAAACATTGCAAAGTCTGTGAGAAATCTTTACATACGAACATTCTAATATTATTAGTTACTTGGCTGAGGCGTTTCACATTTTTTTTACCATCAAATCGAGCAATTTACTTCTAAGATCGAGCTTCTATTATGCAACACTGGTCAACAAACTAGAAACTGCGCAAAGTTATTTATTGGAGCATTTCTTTCCTAGCCATTGATACACTGCTTGTAATTAATTAATCGGTATATATTTGCGAATGATTTATAATGCTAAGGCATTACTTGCAAGTGTCAGATTTTACCCGCTTTTCCTTGTTAACAATATTATTATTACATCGCTCTGCGGTGGGAAAATCTCAAAATCAAAGAAACATTACACGTTAAATATCTCGGGAAACATCATTTAATTAAATCGTTATAACATTATGTTCATTCAATGTAATAAAAATAATGTATGTAAAGCCATTTTTTGTAAAAAGACGATTTGTAATCAGGATTCTTACATTACATGAACCAATTATATTATTTCAATTTGCAACTCAACTCGTAAACTTCATGTACTGTTTCGTGTATTCTTTCAAAGTAGTATTTATCTTGCTCCATGTGACGAAAGACACTCTCCGTTTTATCTTCGAACAAAAAGTTCATCATATCTGTATCGACGCCGAAAAAATCATCTTTTTTTTCACTACCCACCGAAACAGTTGGCATATATAACATTGCCAATGTCGCCAAAGACAGTCTCTCTGTTTCAATGTCAATGGCAACTTCCGTCCAAGGAGGTAAATACGAACTTTTATTATGACTTTTCAAAACATCACCTAAAACCGTGTAATAATGCTTAAACATCGACTTCTCATGCTTCTCTCGAAATGCACGATTACAACAGATATATAATATAAACAATACATCATGCGCCACGGGACCGTATCTCGACACTTGAAAGTCAAAAAAGATGCACTTCTTGGGTTTATCTTGATTGAACATGATATTGTTGCACCACAGATCACCATGACAAAGGACATTTTGTTTCGTCTTCGAAGGGATCAGTCCATCGTAAATCAGCTTAAAAGCTTTTTGCATTTGTTCCGTTTCCAAGCCGAACTTTTTTGCACAAGCAATAGCCAAGTCAAATCCAGTACTCATCCATTTGCAAAACGAGCCATTGTCAAAGAAGTACGTCGGTGTCAAAACCGGAAACATTTCAACCCAAGGACGACCCAGTCTTTTTTCCGCCATTAATGAAGCTGCGTGAAAATGTGCCAAATTTGTCAGCGCGGCTTCCACTTCCTCTATGTCTGTCCACACCGGCACACTTAGTGCAAAATTTCGCTCCCGAAGATCTTCGAAGAGGAGACCAGTTTTGGTAATTAAATAACACTTCGGCGCCCAAAATTCACCCGAAAATCCTTCAACCATTTTTGGAAATATGTCTCGATACACTGTCATTTCTCGCTCGATAATACCCGTTTCATCGGCGACACTGCTCAGAGCATCTGTAGGTTTATTTTTCATGAAAAACTTTTTGGTCGATTGTTTCTTTGTTTGTCCATCTTCAACGGTGATTGTAATGGAATGATGGGACGTGAGTAAACCCAATTTTTCGGACGAATAATCCCGGATTTTGTAATCGATGAGATTTTGATTCGAACCCCAAGCATTTTGAATGACTTTTATGATGTCGGATTTGGTTAAAATCTCGTCGGTTTGCGTGGAACTTGACATGATGGCACAAAATGATTCGGTCGAATGATATTCAACACTGACTTCCAGAAATAGAAAGACTTGTTTGCGCTTCTCTGATCATATTTATATAACAGCCTCTGATCACCAACAATCAAGTACCGTTACTCATTATGTGAATCGTTCACGTATTCTTCAAGATAAGATTACTGGAGTTCCAAACAAAATTATTTTTGAACTATGGTCACTTTATGAAATATAGTAATTTACACACTTAAAGTGTAGACTAAACTTTGGATATTTTTATAAACAAATAAAAAATCCCATTTTTCAATTTTTTACTAAATACAGCGTTAAAATAATTTAAAAACATGTAGAAATATCTTTTTGTAATTAAATATTAATTACTACGAAACATTTTGTGTCATTGTTTGATGTCATAATGATAATGCTAAAGTGCTAATCTATCTATAAATATAATTTTAGATTAGATTCCAGATATATATAATTTGGCTTACAACTTATTGCGCAACATTACGCAAATAAATATATTCTTAATAACCATTTAATTCTTGGTATATATCTTATCGTATCCATCACGGACGAAAATATATATAACAATTTTATATTCTGTTATATATTCCTATATATTGACGCATTTTTATATAAATTATATATATTATATATAATTTTTATGTACTTTTATATATGCGAAATAGAATTTTTCTATTTCTTATGAAAATATTAATCCATTTTGTATATTTACAATTTTATAACAATTTTATATAATATATAAAATGTATATAATTTATTTTATATAAATTATTAAATTATAAATTTTTTTTATATATCTTAATCAGTGAGGGTATTTTAAATGAATCACGTTTAAAATCAAATAAAATGATGTAATTATAATATAATTAAAATAAAATGTTGTATTTCAAGTAAATTTTTCGTGATATAATTTGTCAAACATTGGTTGTGCAAAAATTGTTAATGGTTTGATGAACTTAATCAAGAGAGTTGATAAGCTCTATAAAATGAAAGACATCTGCCTGAATATCAATGCCAATAAAACAATTGATATTAAGTTCTGTAATGCTATATGAAACGTAATAGTACAATTTTTCTCAATAAATGTATGAGTTGAAAATCGTTTCGAGCTCATTTATATTGGACATTACATCAATCAATTTTTATTGTTCAACTAGTTGACACCAAATTTCAATTTAAACAATCCTTACATTTTTTACACATTTTTAAAACTTAACGAAGTTGTTTATAAAAGTCTTCACTTTCATTGAATTTGTTTTTAATTAAAAACGTCCATCAAGAAACAAAATATTGCAAAAATATGTTTAAAAGTAAAAAATAAAAAAAAAAAGATTTTAATTATAAAATTTTAATTTTTAACATTTTGTTGAAATGAATACCTTAAATAAAAATAACGTGGAAACAAAGTAATCATTGTTTCTCAATCTACATGCAAATTGAACGCTATTTCCGAAACAAAATTAACCAATCAGTTAACATTGAATAAGTCGACGATCACTGGCGCGAGGCACACAATGCAATCGAAGAAACGGCCGGGATAAAAAGGAATAAAATCTTTGTTTGGCCGCGTGCGCACAATTCGATGATATCTTCAGCGTTGCGCGCAGGAAACGTGCTCAAGAGCAGCGTTATTTACGGCAATGCTTGCTCTCGCGGCAACGCCTGCGCGCCTGTGATATCGTGTATCCTCGGTGTATCGACCTCGATCATGCGATATATCGTAGCCACACCTACTTTCTACCTTCCTGGACAATCGTTTAATACATGCGCTAACGCACACCAACGAAATATTTACGCGCAGATTCAATCCCCGGTTCGATATGGTTCGGTAATGGTTCATTACGAAATGCAAAACCCTCATCACACTTTGATATTACAGAAGCAAAAATGTTCAGTTTCACGTATATTCACCGATTTCCAATTACGGATGCAATAAGTGATCGGTATGATTAATAATGCAATGAGTTGTTGCAACTGTGCGTATTGCTTTTTTATCAACAAAAAATTAATGCTATGTTTCTATGATATTTGATTTTTTGTATTAATTACACTTTTGTGTCAGTTTTTTATATATTAAATATGTTTATTAAATATGCGAAAAACATTATTCCATTCAACGTGCAATTTCAAATCTTGAATTAATATTCCAACCGCAAAAGTGGAGTAATGGCATAATTGTTAGCTTCGGTTAAAGATGATGAACTTTCGTATTAAGAACACTATTCATTATCCCCGCACCGAAAGTAAGTCTTCAATTAATAGAAACCGCAATCAGAATAGCGATGATGAATAATTAGTAATAATTGTAATAATTGTTCCGGGGCCCTGTGTAGGCTTGCCTATACATTATGTATATATACATTTAAATATATTTTGTTAATTTATATATATCTAACTCTTCAAAATTCGCTAAAAAATCTAAACTGTCGAAATTCAATTTTCAAGTTGTACTTAAATTCAACCAATGACAGACCAGAATAAATTATGACAAGTCTGAAATTGGCAAATAATTATTAAAATTGTAATGAATTTTAAAGTTAATTTTGCAATTAGTCTAAACCTTGTTAAGTCCTAACAAACGCATTTATGAGCGAATGTTGGAAAAAACGTTACAAGTCTAATTATACTATATACAACTATACCCGTGTAAAATACCAATGCAGGCTCTTTAAAGGCCTTTTAGAGGATTTTACATTAAAGGCATACCTTTATTAGCTTGATATAGGTCTTTGTAATTCTATGCCACTAAATATAATTAAAACTGGGTTTATACCATTGGAGGGCCCTTCACTCTTACAAATATCTTTTGAAGGCTAAAAGAATCGTTTGAGGTTAAATGGATTTTCTGCTTAAAATAACGACAAAAAGAATTCCTTTTACAATTAAAAGCAAATATTCTAATATTTATAGAAA
>JABFPJ010001374.1:0-26191 GCA_022817425.1 Gryon sp. ZL-2020 | reverse complement strand
GAGGCACGAGACTATGCGATGAAGACAGGACGATGAAAAAAAAAAACGGTGGCAAGTGTACGTGTTTCGATGAAAATTGCGAGGGCCAATGACGACGATGAGTGAAAAAGAAAGAAAAAATAATAATAAAAAAAGAAAGAGAAAATAGAAAAAAATTAGATACGTGCCATGAGGGACACATTTTCGCGAACGACGAGGTCGTTGCAGGAATGAACTGAGAAGGAAGAGAAAAGTGACGACGAAAGAGGACACGACGAGACAAACGGAATTTTCGATAGGGAATCTGCTATTCACAGATCCGCCGACTCGTTTGTACGATCGCTAATTCACAGACTCTTATACGCGCGGAATTCATTTTCTGTGCCTTGATCGATGTTAATCGCTTTTTTCTGTTAGATCGACCTCTCTTTTTTTCATCTCTTTTTTTTATATGTTTTCGTAGTATTCATAATCAGTTTACAACCTGACATTGGAATTTCAAATCCACTCGGGGACACAATTTTATATACTCCCTCTGAGGATATTCTTTACTTTTTTTGTATATTAAATATTCAAATTGCGTTTATTGCAGTTTGACAACAAAATGCAATAAAATAATTAAATTTACGAATACGATTGTATTAATGTGCGATTGATATAAATTATAATAAGAAATCATTGAAATATCATTTTGTTTGCTGTACAATATTAATGCGAAAGACGAAAAATATTTACCAATATGTGTTTCATGTATCAATAACTTTGTGTAACCTTATATTCCTGGTAGTGTAATAAAATATTGATGAAACGAAAATCATCAAGTTGGGAATATTTTGTGTAGTTTTTCAGACATATATAATTTCATAAACGTTATTTTTGCAAGGCACAGGATCTTGCAATTGGATTATATTCCAAAACATCATTATCAACGACGCTCTTCATCATTTCGCAAATATTTAAATGAATAATTAAATAAATGAATTAAATAACCATATGAACTACGCGTGTGGTGGCAATAAAAGGGAAATTACTTGCCGTCAGCTTTGCCGTAATAAACACTTACCTGAAACAAACAAATTACAACGAATTATTAATTAATCTCTGTGTTTTACTATTTAACTATGAAAATCGTAAAGTGAGTCATTTAAATTTGAAAATAAAGAATGAAAAATAAAACATAATTTGATTTACAATTTTGTGTAAAGAATGGAAAAGTAATTGAATTTGAGTTGCAGTGAAAATATAATTGTATTTAAAATGACGTACTACTATGTTGGAATAAAG
Organism: Gryon sp. ZL-2020; assembly: GCA_022817425.1. Lineage (NCBI taxonomy): Eukaryota > Metazoa > Arthropoda > Insecta > Hymenoptera > Scelionidae > Gryon > Gryon sp. ZL-2020. The sequence goes on along the minus strand of JABFPJ010001374.1, from coordinate 24,928 downwards.
CGCGATCCGATAAACTATAAGAAAGTTTATCAACGTATGTTTAATCGACATCGAGTATTCCGTTTGGCGGACGAAAGAGACTACAACGGAAGCGGAAAATAGCTCAAGGGTGTAATGTGGCAAAGTCGACAGAGAAAATCCAACCTTCTGTACAACACCGATATGAAAACTGGTTTCGATATTTTTTAAGACTTTTAATTTTCCCCGCAAGCCAAGTTGTTACGATTAAATACTTCATAACGAACGATGAGCCAAAGTCTTGCTTTCGTTTTAATCGTAATGAATCATAATAAATTTCCGAGATAATCATTTCGTAATTAATTATGTGCCATAATGCAGATGAATAATTACACATTGCATGTTTTTGTACCGAATGGTTGATAATCGAATGTAAATGCAGTTAAAAAAATTTTTATTAATATTTATGATTAATCGATTATAAGTCGACTGATTACGAATTAGATTTTCATGCAAATTTTGCAACTCTGGATAAATAAAAGGCGTTATGAAATGTTGTATCTTACATGAACTGAAAATATTTTTTATTTTTTCAAAGTTGCTTATTTTGTAAAACTAGAATAAAGTAAATACAGTTTTTTCCATTTTATTTTTCTATGTTTTTTTTCATTTTTAGTAAAGCAAATAATGTAAACAAAGCAATACAAAAAATGCAATGTACACAAAATAATATAAACAGAGCAAAGTAAAAATCTTAAAGTAAACAAAGCAAAGTAACGTAAACAATGCAATGTAAACAAAGTAATCTAAACAAAACAAAGTTAAAAAGTAAGTAAACAATGGAATGTACACAAAGTAAATATAAATAAAGCAAAGTAAAGGACAGAAAGTCAAGAATGTAAACAATGTAAGTTAAATGAAATAATGTACACAAAGCAAAGTAAAGTAAACAATGTAATTTAAATAAAGTAATGTTAACAAAGCGAAGTAAACAAAATGTTGTAAAGTATCTTGATAGCCATTATTAGAAGTTGATGGTTCTAAAACCCAACTTTACATATAAAAATTGTAAAAATGATTACAAATTTGCATGTCTTTCTCGCAGAAGTAAATGAAATGATAAATAACGTAAACATAATCTCTACATTTGTCGTCCCCATAAAGTAACTGTCAATGAAACATACACACGGAAGCTTGCAGAATCAAAAGGTAAAAGAGGTACGGAGTTGATAAATAAAAGATGGCAAGTTTCACATCTATATCCATTTTGACATTGCAATAAATACATTATCATTGGTTGGTGCTTTTGTCGACGGTAAATGTCAGAACCGACGAGGTTAGGGATAATACCTGTTTAGCTGTCGTCGACGCTCGTGAAGCACGACAGCTCACCCTCCCGACCACTTGATGCAACATTAATGTGCCATTCGGCTTACACCACACATTTGTCGCAAACCTCGCCAAGTGCTGGCTTACACAAACAAACACACATACACATATGTGTTCTTTCGCGCGCAACATCCAACTTATGGATGATACGGTAGACAAACGCAAGCAACGACTCCCTCTTGGCGTTTTATCCATCTGCCGTTAAGACCAAGTTGTTTTCCCTGCAGACGTTCTTTAGCTCTCAATCAATCACGTCTCGTTCGTCACTTTCCACAAGAGCTCGGATTTACACGCCTAATAAAATCCACTTTTTTCCCTTTCAGACCCTTTTCCTTCTAATCTCTTATTTCTTTTGGACATTTTCAATGACGATACTATTATATCATTAAGTCTTTAACTTAAGACAAATAAAAATGATTCTTTTCAAGTAAGTTCAAGTATTTTCAATTTAGATAAAAATTATTGACAAAGCTGACGCTTGAAAGTGCGATTCCCTATACTTTTCGGGACGCCTTGTTACCGGATAATGGAATGCTTTATTTATTTAAATCGGCCTCGATCAGGATAAGCGACGTCTCACGATATTGCAACGACGATGTCGTATGTACGTGTGACACACGCACGTATATATTTGACTTCCGTTCCGTCGAAACATCCATTATAGACACGTTAGTCAGTCGCGGTCATACGGGAAACGATACGTTTCCGCATGCAAATTGTACGAACAAGCACGAGACTCAAGACGCTCAAATAGCCTTATAAATAACTCTGACTTTTTTTCTCAACTCAACATTTACCCCTTAATTCTATTCAATTTTGTAAATACCAAAAAATGGCTCTGGCTTATTATCATAAATTAAAAGATTTTCTGCTTATTTTTCAACGTTCTTCATATTTATTTCAGATTTTTTTTTATTTTTCCAGATTAATCAGAAATTGACAAATTTGAATGTTGCTAACGTTATTGACTTTTTTTATGTTTTTGTTATTTTTGTCATTTTTATTTTTTGGATATTTTTGTCATGTTTATTTTTTTGCCATTTTTATCATCTTCATCTTTTAGGTATTTTTGCCATTTGTATATTTTGGACATTTTGGCCATTTTTATATTTTGGAAAAGAATTGTAATTGAACAGAATAACGGATCATGAAAAATACATAATGAACTACTGCATTATTATGAAACATGAAGCAAAACCTTCAAATCAGTGCCGACAGTTTATTTTCGAAATTAGTTTACACAAAATTAGTCATGAATTTGTGTTACTCGGCAAATGAATCGATCGTCCAACAAACTGGCTGTACGTTAATTTGAAGCACGCGGTTTGTATATTGCATTCGCAATAATACAGTTTTGTCTGCGCGTATAATGTTTTGGCATAATCGTGTACGAAAAGTTGGCGAGTGAGCTAAACGGTCGTGCAGGTGTTCTGAACCAAGTATTTCAATGATCATCAGCTAGGAAAAAAAAGAAGAAGCAAGGAAAAAAAGAGAGATGTACGTGCGCGGATTAAAAACCGCAAACGGTGTACCGATATCCAACTACGACTATTTAAAGACGATTCAGAGTTTCGTTCCGCTTTGCCACGCTCAATACATGCCAAACGTGAGAGAAATACTGATGATTCAAAAGACCAATGGACTTTGTAATTACGAAATCGTTCATTACATTCCTTCATTACGTATTTCTCATTACATTAGTTGGAAACTTCAACAAAATGATTCATTCTATGAGGAGTTTTCTTTTTTAATGAACAAAAATGTTTTGCCAAGCGCGTGTAAAAAAAGCTTTTCAATAGGCCAACGCCAAACATGTTTATTTCTCGTAAAAAAAAGCTAACTCGTTTCTCCGCGTTCGGCGTTCATTAATTTCAACTTCGCTGTCAACCTTTTTTTCTGTATATATTCAAACATAGAGAGAAACAACAAACTTGTGAAACTATCGAAAATATTTTTCCGTTTGCTTAATAGATCGGTAATCCTTCGAAGATTCTTTTATATGCACTTTCGTGTCCGGGGACATCGTTATTGATTGGTACAAACAGTTTCAACTTGTTTTGTCAAATCCATTGAGAAAGACTTGGATTAAAATTCCTTCTTTTTCTATTATTGCAGAATATAAAACATATCAAAATCATTTAAAATTCTCAACATATCAATTTTGTAATTACCCCGAGAATTCAGTGAAGAAAACACTTTGGAATACGAAATTGGTGAACTGAATTCTTATCGACTGAGCCAATGAAAGAAAAAAAATTGAAATTCAATTCTAGTTGCATTTCGATTTAATCATCATGCATTTTTAATTGGTCGTCGTCTAATTACCATTACAAGTAATCGACGTTAATGCGTATAATCAAGTGCATTAATTTTCAAATTATAAACCGCAAGTTTACTCGATTTTAATGTAAAGCTTAAAACTTAATTATATGTTCGTGTAAACATAATGTACAGATATTTCATCTGAATTACAACATCAATGTCCTGCAGACCTTAATTAATTCTTTGAAATTCCTTCGTACCCATCAATAACCTGTTACGGAAGAAAATAAAATGAAAAAAAAATACCATCTCTTACATATATACTAATTTTGTGATTCGATTCAAGTGTGTACGAAGAAATATTTTGTCTAGTTTAGTTTTGACGTATTACCGATGTTTCGAGGTAACATAAGAGGCATTAATAACGCCGATCTTGACTTGGTTTGGTTCTTTTGCTGTTATGCTCGGATGTACGGATGAACGAATAACGTTAGGAACCACATTTTTCAAGTCATGTCTGTTAATGCGAAGGGGCGAGAATTCACGGAGGCAACCCAAAAATCGTATATCTTTTTTTGTCGACGATTTAAAGTCGATTAAAAAAAAGAGAGATTGATTTGTACAACTTTGTGTAACGAAATTCTTAATTAGAAAAAAGTCATTTTTCTTGAAACATTTCAATCGCATTTTTCATTTATGTTGACGTTACTTTTTTCTCATTTTGAATATATTTTTAGACAACAACTTCAAGCAATGGAATTTGTGATAATAATTTCGATAATTGTGTAACTTATTATGGTAAATTGCTTGACATTTCGTGAAGCAAAAGGAAGGAAACAAAAAAAAAAAAAAAAAAAAAAAAAAAAAGAGCAACAAGGTAAGTAAAGATTGTTGTAAGATTTTCTACAGTAATAAGTCGAGTCGCTTTGGCACTTCTCCCCTCATGCAACATCTGTCGTTGCACATTGGCAGTAATCCAGTAAGGTTACGATCCAAGGCCATAGACGCAAATGCGAATCCGTTGCGTATTCTCGAGCATTAACCCTTTTTTCTTAGCACCATCGCGTCGCGTGCTTTTCAGCCGACAGACTTGGCGCGGATTGAAGCAAAATAGAGTCATGAAATAAGCACTGTCTTCCTTTGAATTGAAAATAAATCGGCCGATTTTCAATCATAACAACTCTCTTATTAGAGACAAATAAATAATTATTTAGAGCATAATAAATAATTCGAGAACTGCAAGTATATTTTGCTTATTGTGAATGTTTTTGGTACAAATTATCTCAAAGAATGACAATGATAAATATACTTGAAAGGACTGGTCGAGAAATTTTGTTTCTCAGCTCTTAACTCGGTAGTTGCGCGAAGGATATCTCAGAAGATCGTAGCCTTTTCGGTCGTGGATCTGAAGCCATTGTCTTGAGGAACTACAAGAGGTCTAGGGTCTGCTACGGTAAGTCGTAATTTTGCTGCGCTGATGCTTTTGTAGAACTGCAGACTCGTCTCTGACGTTTCAAGTAACAGAGACAGAGAGAAAGATGAAACAAAAAAAGGGTTTCCTTCGTAAGATGGTTTAGATATTTGGTCACATTCTAGTCAAATTTATAGAGAATGCAACTTTTTTAACATAACTTGAATAAGTTGGTGTTTTTTAAGGTTTAAAATGAACACTGACAATGATGGATCTGGCATTTTTACTGTTTTTTGTAGCATCATGGATTCGTCAGACATGTATCAAATTTTGCTGCAAAAAGCAGTAAAAATAAAAGTAATTTTAGTAATATTTACGTTATTTTCTTTATAAATTACTGTATTTCATAGTAAAATTTGATGTATTTTTGCTATCGGATCTATAGTACTATTTAAAACAGTAAATTTTTAGAATTTATAGTTGTCAGTGAAACTTTTCTCACTCAGTTAATATATAAATTATATTTTTTATGTACACTACCGCCAGAAAGTTCGTGAACGCATTCCAGAAAGTATGATCTGAATTGAATTTGTATAATTGTAATTATATGGGTCACTAATAAAAATCATACTTATCTTCTTGAAGCTTAGGTAATAGGCTTTCAAACCATGCATAATTGGTTTTAGAAAAATATTTTTTATATATAATAATTACAATATTACAATACGAAATTTTAACAATTTTTGGTACTCTTTCACACAAATATCACACTAACAGCAAACATTGCAAATTTCTAAAAAATATGCAATATTGTAGAGAATTTAATATACTTAAAAACGGAATATCATTTTTTAATTTTACACCTTATAATAACAATATTTTACTCATTTATAGTTGTCATAGTCATGAACTTTTTGACTTATCAACTATGAATTTTGCATTCCACGGTGTATTATGATATTTAAAATATACAATTTTTTAGATCTTACAATTTAGACAAATTTTTTCTTTTTTTCATAAAACTAAAAAGATGTTTAAATTAAAAGATAACCAAATTAAAAAAAAGATGACTTATGTTAAGTACGTTGTCTGATAAAAGTATCTATCATCATCGAAAATAACGATGATTAAAATCAATAATTCGCAAGGCGCCAGGATTGTATACGAAAACGAAATGTTTGTCGAATGATAACTAGTTGCGTCGACGCAATCGTGCAAGCAGTCAGCTAGGCAGTATAGTGTGTTGGTAGTTGGTCCGGGTGATTATGCTGTCGCTTCGGGCCCGTTTCTCTTATGCTTCTTTGCTGCTGCTTTTCTCTCTTTCTCGCCCTTGCCAGGCTATGCCGTGTTATGTCCTGAAAGCGCGAAGTGGGCATAAAAGAAGAGAAGTAGGCGGAGGGGAATCAACAGCCAAAGCACACGAACAGAAGAAACGCAAAATGTTTCATCTCGCAGCAATCGGTCTGGTCACGCCAACGCCGATCTTGCCCTTTTCCTCTCTCACTTCTGCCACTTTAATCAGGTGTTAAATACGAGCATCGTTACACCTTGGATATAAACTTTACACACCGACAAACAATTATCGCACGTACTACAAATTATACATTTATGGAACAAAGTCAAGTGTTTGGAAATGTCATTCAATTCATTCCAACGCTTTTTTATATCTTTTATACTTTATATTCATTTTTATTCTTAATTTTTGTTTCATTTCGTTATTATTCGCATTCTTTTGCAGTAATTGACTCTCAGGCCACGATATGATTTGCACATTTTATAGTGTCGCTTATTCAAACTTCGATTTTATCTCGTTTTATGCGAAACTCGAGAAATTTTTATTCTTTTACATTTCATGATTTTGTCGACAAAATTCGGCAACTTGTTTTAATACTTAAGAAGAAGAACTTAAAAAAAAAGAAAACATTTCATGCTTGTTACGTTCTGATTTGATATGGTTCAGGTGCTTTTTATGTTAGTTTCGTTTCACGTTTGACACCTTCGAGCTGTCATGACTTGTTTGAAACTTGTTTCTTGTGACATTCATTTTCAATATACCAAATTTTAACTCCGAAAAAGAGTAAGTAGACACAAAAAATTGCATTAAATTTGAAAAAAAAAACAGAAGAAATATTAATTTACTGAAATAATAAAGTTGAAGCAAAACAATAGAATGCAAAAAGAAAATCAACAAAGAAATGATTTGTTGATTTAATGGGATTGCAGACTATAATAAGCATACAATAAATAGACCGATTAGATGTTAATGTCGTCGACGTTTTAGATGTGCAACGTTGTATTATGACAGCGCCATTGGTAATTGCGGGTTTGAGTGTACGTGTCATATTGTAAATTATATAACGAGAAGTTGTGCGAGTCTGATAGCAACGTTTTCTCATATGTTACGCACGCATCAATTGGCTGACTTATTTTGGAATGGTATATCACCTTTTTGAAAGCGAACAAAATGATGTAATGGCATCCTAGAAATTCCTCTCTAATTTCATATCGACGTGAATGACTTTTTTGCAATAGAAATATATAGATAGAATCTGTATGACAATAAGCGCAAATTGCATGCGCGATAATGCAACCGTCCTACGACCAATTAGAGATACACGTAATTGAGATTCAGAAACTGGAGAAAATGAGATCGTATACGTAGCGGCGCAAAACACCTGTCGCAATATTGATACGTCAATTACAAATCGCAAACTACCGACGTTTGCAATTTCGTTCTCTTAATTATGGCGAATAATAAGTGATATTGATAAACGAGATATGCTATAATCACTGTCTTTAATTTAATTCAATGATTGTAAATATTCGTCAATGTAGAATATAATTTGATGAATAAAGCCCTTGTAATTCAAAATGTATATGTGCATATACTATGAATATATTGTCTTGTAGTGTTGAGGAAACACTTCTATTAACTGGTTTTTTCTCCGCACTACAAATATATGTGGTTACTATATTGTCAGTATATATTACGCCTACGATACGAAATATATTTCAAAATATACACACAAATGTATGTGAAATAGATAAAATATATTTTTGTTAAAAAATTAAACATTTTCAAATATATATAAATATATTTCTACAATAATATGTGTGAATATATTTTAAAAAATATATTTTCCATCGTGAAAAATTGTCATTATATTGTCACTATATTTTACTATTGTGGTATATATAGCCATTATATTGCTATATATACCACATATTGACCATATAGTGGCAATATGTGGTATATAAGTCAATATATTGGCAATATATTGACAATATAGTGACAATACAATGACAATATAGTAAAAATATAATAATATAGTAGCAATATATAACATTATAGTAGTAATATATGTTTGACAAAATAATATAGTGACAATATATTGACAGTATGTGCACAACCCTAGTAGAAATTGAAAAAGGCTTGCCTAGTTAAAAAGCGGGCCCTGGATTGGTAAAGTCCGGGTTCGCCTTGTTACGGGTAAGCCTTGACTGGGCCAATGTAGGCCCAATGTTGGACAATTCGTTGCAGGGTTGGAAGGTAGGGCCAATATAGGGCCTAACAAGGGCCATATTCAGGCCCAATAAGGGTATGAAACGCCTACCCACACATTCCCTGTATAGGGTTTTATGGGCAAGCCAAATTAGACTCATATATATACTATAGGAGACTTAAGTTGATGTTTACAAAACATGTCATTAGAAGTCTTCGTAGCTCAGTGTGTAAGATGTTTAACTTTTAAGTTCAGGTCTTGGGTTCGATTCTCCATGATACATTTTCGAACAAATATTTTACATAAATGTTGACTAAACGTAGGTGTGCCTACTGAGGCTTAATTAGGCCAAAATTGGATTTCATCAAATATCCCATACCAGGGAGGCCTCGTTAGGCCCATATTAGGAATACCTAACTAGGTAATTTATAGGTTAGCGTTTCAAACCAATGTGGTCCCTCAAAAATCCCACATAAGGCCAATGTTGGTCCAATCTTGGAACAGGGTTTGCCTAAGACCCCAGTTTCAGCCAAGTTCAAAATTCTACTAGGGAATGTGCGTCTTATCTTAAAGTTAAGTTGATCTTGTTGATTTTAAATGTGTACTGTTTTTAACAGCATTCTAAATCCATCATCAAAAATGCATCAAATGTTGCTGCAACAAACACTAAAAATGAAAATACTGCTATTGCTATACTTTCATTACTAGTAAATGTTGTTTTTAAAAATTGAATATTTCAACTAAAAACAGTAAATTCTGCGGATCTGTGGTTGCAAATGTACATACATATTAATTAGAAAAAGTTTGTTGGACTTTTTAGACTGGTCGAAATGAAAAACAACAGTAGCATCCTGGCAATCAGTTAGCGAGAGTAAAGATGGCAGACAGACAGACAGACAGGCAATGCAAGGCAAAGCAGGGAAGGCAAGGCAAGGCAGTCAGGCATCATTCGGCCGATCCGTCACAGCCACTATATGGCGCGTACTCCGTCACTCGTTCGCTCACTTACTCACTCGCTGCTCGGTGTGTTAATTAGTTAAGGTTGTTGGTCGGGACTAAATTACACCTCCGAAGCTACTCAAAGGAAGCAATTACTGGTGTGCAACCGGAGGGGGACCCGAAGCTCGCTAGCTAGCTAGTTGGCTGCTTGATATCGTCGTTGCTACCGTCGCCGCCGCCGGTTGCCATCGTAGTATTCATCTCGATGCATACACGTGACTATGCTAACGTTCATGCCATACTTTTATCTATCTCAATATTACATATATATATATATATATATATATATATGAATATATATGTATATATATAAAACTGTTAGATAGTCGCGTGATTCTCGTCATATTATCCAAGGATATAACGTAGTCGTGAAAAAGACGCTGTCATTTTACACCGGCGCTTTGCTCGCGTTTGACAGAACCAGTCGACATATTTGATGTTTCAATTAATGATATTAGCCACTTGATAGACATTTACATGTCGCTACTCATTTGAATTTCGCTTTGCTTAGTACTGAATATTATTAATTATATCAACGATTTTTTCTTTTGTTTTCCATTTCATTCGAATTTATATCAAAAAAGAAATTTTTCTTTTTGTACTTGTTGTGAATACTTGTTGTGAAAGATGAATTACAGGATTATATAGAAATATAATATATTAAATATTTGAATTGTGTAAAAATATATATATATTACCCAACAGCAAATTATCTTGAAATTATCCATGAAAAGGATGGAAACTCACCTGAAACAGAAAGAAAAACACAAACGTTAATAAAAACGAAATGAAAAGAAGAGAGGCAAAATTTAATACTGTATATTTAAACTGAATACTGAAATTAATATATGCGTGTGTAATAGTATATGGGTCATGCGAAACATCTTCATTTATCATGTGGGTCACTTGGTACTTTTATCAGTTTGAAAGATGATTTCATGTTTATAAATCAGAGCTTAATTCAGAACGAAAGAACCTAACGCTATTATTAGTTTGTGAATTATAAATAAAATATACAATATCGGTGATGGATCTTCAAGGAAGATCCTTCTTACATCTTCGTGAGATAACTATAATCTTCAATCATACTGTATACACGACGCAAACGTACAATTACGAATCAAGGGCAGATACAAAGGTAGGGGATAAAGGACATTTCAGAAAGGTCGATTTCTTACATCACTTGAATTCATCAACTTCAAGCAGGTTCTTCTTCTTTTAATATTTATAACGCGAAAGAATAAAAATCAACGAAATCAACAAATCAAAAAAAAAAAAAGAAAAAAGAAAGTAAATGTTATACATTATGTGTTTGATAATAAATGTAAATGATTAATGATTAATGAGTAAATAGTATGTTTTGAACTTGAAATGAGTAAAATTGAGAAAAGTTTGTTCAACAAATAGTTTATATATAGTCAAGCCACTGGATTATTAACAGCAATTACAAATATCATGTTATTTCCGATTATTGATCATGATTGAATCATGACATATTGCTTTCGTAAATGTATACTTAGTCAAACAGACGTGTATATCAATCTGGTTACACAGTCTAATTATGTTTGATTTCATTCATGGGAACAAATGTTTCAATTGATTGCTAATATTTGTAACATTTGTCAACAATTTTTGTCCCGTTGACATGGGGATATAATTGTGATTCAAGTTTAAAATAAGAACAGCATTTTTTAGTTGATATTCAACCAAAAGTATGTTGTTTAAACAAGACTTTTTTTACAAATATAAACACGAAATTTAAACGGGAATATAAGTTTTTATATGTGTCGTCATTAAATCAATTGAATCTTTAAACACACTTGTCAACTTCAACTTTTTTTTTCCATCAAAAAGTTCTTAATAATTTTGAAAGACACATACAAATTTCACCACTTGACCCAAGATGCCAAATCCCGACAACATTAGTCAAGTGACTTGAAAAAATAAAAACAGCTGTTGCGATCAACAACCTTGAACCGTTCAAATTTGTTTACCCATCAATACCAATCCACATTTGAACACTCTCCGTTTACTCCGGGCATTTTCCATTTTGCATTAGTACATTTTAAACATCGCATTTTTTAATTTGTAATTGATACTTAAATTCATTTACACCAATTGATTCAACTGTTACTAAATATTACATTCTACATTACAAGAGAGAAAGAAATAAAAAAGGAGAGAAAAAAGCTGAATAGATTGAAGAAGAAGCGGGACGGGGGATGTTAGTGAAAATGAAAATAAAAAGTGAGAAGAGACAGACGTGAAAACGAGGCAGCGGGTTTGTGCCAAGAGTATGAGCAAAAGGGTGCGCGGCGGAGGCGCCAATCGCGCGCGAAATGGCCGCGGGCCTTGGAACAATGAAAAAAACGGCTTGGTTTGGCGAGGCGCAACGACGGTGGCGGCTTGATTTGTTCGTCGCGCGACGCGCCGCGCCGTCGGTTTTGCCTCGGATTATGCCCGGAAGTGTTCTCCTTTACATTCGCAACGCGCTATCGTCGGGCGAGATCGTCGCGATGTGCATTGTAAGAACTTTAGACCGACGGCAACATTATAGGGAACGTCCGGTATTATCAGTGTGACAGGCCGAAGTCACGCTTGCCATTGTCGCCAGGGACCCTCGCAAATGATAACAGCCGCGCAAACATCGCTATCGGGAATATTAAAAATGTCGTCACGAGACTGCAAACATAGAGAGAGAAAGAGAGAGAAAGAAAAAGAGAGAGAGAGAGAAGGAGATGAGGAGAAGGAAGGCTCAAGTTGTGGAACCGCGCGGGACCAAGTGCCCCGCGGTTGTGTGTCAACGCCAGACATGTCAGCGCGGAACAAGAGCCACACCGATGAGTTCTGAATGAAACAAGACAGGCTGGACGAAGAGTGATCGCACTGACAGATGCGTCGCAACCAAGACGCCATTTGGACCTCCATTAGACCGATCACTATTTTCTTTAACGATCGCGACTTTGACGTGCAATCATTGCGCCAACTGCGGTTTGATTACGATTTTAGACTTAATGAAAGTGGGATATTGATATTCATAACAAGTATTGATGAGTTGGGAAATAAAAATAAAGTTTATGAGTCTAAGGTTTTTACTGGTTCTTATGTTACGAGTGTTAATTGAATGCTCTACGTTCCTTGTAAAACAGAGGAAAAACATCCTTCCCAAAACATCCTCTAAATTCCTTGTAAATTTCGTGTAAAACACCATTTTTAAATACAAAACCATTCTATACTAAGAAATCCATGCAATGACAACCATACATGCGGAAAATTTACTGTTTTTTAAAGCATTATGGATTCGTCGGAAATTCATCAAATTTCACTGTGAAAAACATTAAATTATTCAGAAAATGATAAAAATTACTAAAATTACTTTCATTTCTACTGCTTTTTAAAGCAAAATTTGTTAAATTTTTGCTGAAGGATCCATAATTTTGTTGAAAACAGTACAAATTCAAGATATATGATTATCACTGTAACATTATTCCTCGAATTCAAAACTCCATAACTTACAACTCATATTTGATAATATGTCAAATCTTAACATTCATTAATCACCTAAGAAAGTCCCTAAAAAAGGTACCACTAATATAGAGGTTTTTCCAGACCTCCAGCAAACGCCTGGAACAATGACATGCGCATGTTTACACTGGCCATCATTCCTACCTACCGCATTTCTAGTTCCATCTCTGGCTCGAGTCTGGGATAATCGATGATTCACGGGGGATTCTCAGTAAAACATATCTGTTCCCACATTGCGCTAAAAGTTTCGTGTTCTACGGTGTCCTGCGAACAAAAGGGACACAGAAGGGCCCCCGGAGAAGAGAAAAACGCGCGAACATGAGGAAGTTGGCGACAGAATAAGAAGCACAGAAAGAAGGCGAGATTTGTGTCGCCGCTGGTTCTGGATTTGGCGCAAAAGGAGGTTCTTCTTCTTTCTTATAGCGAAGGAATGAGAAAGAGATATAGAGAGAGAAAGAGAGAAAAGAGGAGAACCCTGGAAGAGAAGGGTTCGTCGAACGATTGAGACAGACTGAGTGTGTAGGTGAGTGGTAAACGTACACGTACGCGCGTGTACACGTGGAATTATCTCGAGCGAGTATCCATGTACTTCAAGGTTCGTATGCGCGTTTTGCTATGAGAGAAACACGCCAGGCGAGTAGGTAAAACAGCGAAATAATGGATGAGAGTGAGAGAGAATCACAGAATGAGAGACAAAATTGCTGCCAGACGAGGAAGCCAATGGAGTGACGAGGACAGAGCGATGGTAAGACGGAAAAGGAGATACATGCAAGCCTGAACAGAGAAGAAGCTTGTCAACAGCGCCATGAAGAGCGAGAGGTCTGCGAGCTAAGAAGCAGAAGCATCGTCGAGGCACCAGGGGCGGACTTAGAAACAACTGCATTTACGCAATTTTTAACTAATTGACGAATTTTATTTCGAACACCGTTAAAAATGTTTTTTCCTATTAAGTATATGGAATAAATATTTTTGTATACCTCGGAAAAATGCTTTTCCACCCTTGGACGGAAGTGATCCCTTTTTAGCCCTAGGACCACAAACGAGGTCTTCTTCGCTCTAGGGCGGAAACGATTCCATTTCTGTCAATGGATCAGAAATGAGGTCTTTTTAGTCCTAGGGCAGAAAAGTACTCTTTTACTGCCCTCATCCCATGTATAAATAGTACTGCACACATTTCAGGATAAAACTCCCTTGAAACGTAATATACTATTTTACAGTTAATGATTGCAATGTCATTGAATTAAAAGAAGATAAATAAATTAATTAATTTATTAATTTTACAGGCAATTAAATTATGATTTGAAAATCGTAAGACTTACTGAGAATCTTATGAATGAATTTCCATGTTGCAATGAATATTCATGTTTTTCATCATAATTTATTATCACAAAAAAGCTTTTAATTTAGTTAAAATTTGTATGCTAATGAAATGAGATGTGCATTTAAAAATTGTTTTTATTCAATTTTGTTAAGTGTTCAATTAAAAAAGACTTTTCTTAATTTGTATTTTTATGTATAGTTTCAGAGAAAATCCACTTGCACTTCATCTTTTGTTTCTGTTCTACTTGATGTTGTTTGAAGAAGAACAGATGTTTAGAATTGTGTTACTGAATGACTGGTAATTCGAGCTAAGCACGAGATTTGTGTTGAAACTGCAGGTGGTATAAATGCGTGTTTACGTTACATATAATATCAATCAATTATTCATGTACGCACAGTTAAAACATTTCATCAAGTGTTACATATGTTTATAGGAAATTATTTTCGGAAGTAAATTGCCAAAGAAAAAGGAACAAGAAATGAAACACACGCCGATCACATTTCACGATTCTCAGTATTCACCTTCATTTTCAAAAATTTGTCATCGTTTATTGACCATTTTACGATTCGATTCATCATAAAAGAAACATAAATCACTTGAATTTTATATAAAAAAAAGGAAGACAAAAAAACGTTGAAAAAGTGTATTCAATGGAAATTGCATATAATTCAAAATAAATTTCATTAAAGACTAATTCACTAGAATAAAATGTTTGCTCGAAAATATTCGTAATTAAAAAACAAAATCTGTTAAAAGAGCCGACTAGACATACTCGCAGGACGAGAAAGTGCGCAAACTTTATTTGCTATTCGGTGCATAAATTTTCGGCCGGGGGGCGTTGTGCTTTTAAAGCGGTCCAGCTCCTCATCTCGGCTGTTTTTTCGATATATTTAAAAAAAATGGAAATGCTATTCAGACTCCGCTCGATATCTCGACGAAAAAAAAAATCGATTGTATAAAATGTTCATGCGATCGGTGTTTTAGAGAATGGGCACAGACAGAAAAGGCGAGAGAAGGTGCGGGAAGGGGGAGGCAATATTGTGACAGTCGTTATAATTCGTCTCGGGTGGCGCGGCCCTTTTTCGGTCCCGTCCCTGGCCGGCAACGCCACACCGGGTACACACATAGACATTACAACACATACACACCGAGGAAGAACGCTGCCGGTTACGATGCTGGGAGGACGCGGGGAAACGGCAGGGTGACGCGGCTCCGGTCGTGTTTTATTTACTCAAGACCAGTAGCGAGCTGCGCGCAGGTAGAATTCTACAACTGGAATCTTAATAAGGGTGGCCAGGCCATTCTCCGTCTTTGTCTTATCGCTTGTATCTCTGTCTTTGTTCGAAATCATCTCGGGTATCTGTGGACGATCCCGACAACCTTGCCCCGACGGAAGTGTCCGGCCATTAGGTGCGCCGCTTGCTCCCTCTCTGTCTCACGTTTCATGTGCATTCTCTCGCTTGCTCTCACTTTCGCTATTTCTGGAAGGGCCGATCGGCGCGCGCGCGAGCGCCGATGCCCGCTTATCGAGATTTCGCCTTATCCGCTTGCGAGAAAGAGAGACGCGCAAAAGGTGCGTCACCCTGAAACGGCGCGCGCGCGCGCACCACACAACAAGCTTGTTTATGCGTCGCCGAGATTACACCGCTGAGATTAGGATTAAGTATCTCAATGGCTGCGCGCGCATTCAGACACTCACCCACGATCTCAACGTCGGCGAACAAAATTGTGCCAGACGTTGCTTAAACACCCAAAATTGCACATTTGTATCTTTCTTGAGAATTTTCTTTCTTTTTTTTTATTTCTATTTTTAAAAGAAATGAAATAGAAAAAAAAATGTTTGTATAAACGTAAAATAAAGATTTCTCTTCGTAAGAAGTTAGGCATTTATTTTTCATTCATTTCAAAATGGGAATTTGATTTGAGCCACCATATACAAAAGTCCATAGGACGTTTATTTTAGTTTCCCATTATTAAAACAACAAGTTGGCATTCATGAGAATTTAATACCACAAACACTGTCACTCATTCTTCCCTAAATTTTGAGATTAAAATCAAACAATGAAGCTAATTTTATTCAACTTGTTGGACTACAGCGACGTTATAAATTTCTTAGAAAACGTTAATGGAAAACAACGTAGGAAAATTCTTAAATATGTACATACTAATGTTCGATAATTTTTTCACATTGTCATGAATTTACGTACGTTTGAATATGTGTCTTGAGAGAAACTTATGTAATATCACTGTCTGAGACAATTGAAGGTAATGGACGTTGCGCGGTTTTGCATCAAACAATCAAGGAGAAAGGATGATTTAAATGTAATCATGGCATCACATATTTCAACTGTCGCGACTACCGTGCGAGCTTAACATTTATCATCGTCAATTCTACTAAGTCTTCAAGGGCAAAACTTCGACACTTTATGAAAAGATAAAAGAAGAAGAAGAAGAAAAAAAAGAATCGTTTACATAAATTTGTCTGACTGATTATACGGAAATTAAGTGGAAAACTACCGTTTGAAAAACTGCGTTGGAGATTTCTGTTTGATAAGTTAATAAGTTCTTAAGCATTTCTCACGGGAAAAAATGTTAGTGCTGAATGAACATTTAAACCAAATGTGTTTTCCAGAAAAAATCTTTAGAATTATATACAATTGAAAATATGTCATATGGATGTTATAGGATTGTCAGCCCGACAGACGAAAATATATCGAAATATATATACAGAATATAAAATCTATTTCATATATATATGCAAGATATATATCAAAGTATTTGAGCTGGAAAATATAGACGAAATAAAGGCGATTATACTTATACTATACTATATATACTTTTGTATATATCTTCTTTCGTAGAGGCATATGGATATCCCATTATAGGGATGTCACAAGGATTCAACTAATAAATATATGTTTTTACTGATTCTTAAAGTAACTTTGAAAAACGTTTAAATGTTGGTATATACAATATTTTTAGAGTTAAAAAAGTATAAAATTTGGCGTAGAATGTAGTAAGTGAGGGTGTTGGGTAAGGCAGGTTATAGTTGAGAGGGGAAAACGAGAACCCCCACGGGCACTGCGGCTAGAGTAGCGAGTAGTACTGGATGTGGCTGAAATTATTGTGTCCAACTAACTAATCCATACCGCAGTGTACGCACCCTTCATCTCGTGCACACGCGGAGTATGTGCTACAGTCAAGTGCACTAATGTACGCTACGTACGTTATATATACATACACGTTCCTTGTGCCACAGCTGATTTCAACCGAACTTTTTCAGCGAAACTTCATTCCCCCGAGACAAGAGACATTGTCTTTTTACAACTGCACTGCTGATACGCGAGCACTCCGTTATTCTCCATTACATTCTTTTTGAAACTAATGAACAAATGCATCTCGCACGATGCTATATATATACTACACTCGAACAAATTGAACCGATGCAACTAGGCATTGGAGTATTGAGATGATCAAGTGGACTTCGCAAGATCATTTGCGAGCTATAAGATCCTCAGATTGAATTTAACAATCCCACGCCTTACGCATTGGGGATTTTATTCCAACTAACTAACGAATTGCTCAGTGCTTCGTATTGTTATTTTATGCCACTCGATGACACGTGATTGATAAATAAAAATGCAATAAAATAGTGACACTTGAAAACAATTATTCGCATGATTTTTCAACAATATTTTTTAATTAAATATTGTGTGCTTGTTTGATTATTGCATCGTTTTTTTCTTTTTTTTTTTTTTTTTTTTTAGTTATACACATTTTTTCAAGCTGGCAATTTTAGCTTATTTCTTGAATTTTTATTTTATGATATTTTTTTAATTGACGGAAATAAAAATGAATCGAATAGTTTAGATTTTATTCGTATTAATATAAGTAATATATTGAATTTGATATTTGATAAAAAAAGTTAGGCAAACAACTTTCTAAATTAAGTGATTTTAATATCTATATTTGTAATTTACTTTCATGTATTGAAATTACGTGACACTTTTTATGAGCGATAAAATAAATTACGGAAGAATTAAATAACAGTTAATAAGAAAGTTAAACTTATTGCATTAAAAAAATCTAACTTTTTCTTAACAATGTATTTTGTTAGATGAAATATTCCACTGTTTAATGTCCAATCTTTAAACACACACTTGTATTTAATCGCTTTTTTATTTCCGACAATTAATTGCAATATTTTTATCTCACAAGTGTGTAAATCAGTTAACTGATTACGTCGGGAAAAGTGACAAAAAGGCGAGATAAAAAAGGATGATCTGTGGCGCGATCGCAGCTATGTTTCACTTTCGATGCTAAAAAGCGTGAGTCAGCGTGAGTTACACTAATAGTCCCATTGACTGTGACTACTAGGCGGCTAGTCACTAAATCTTTCGAAGCCGTTGGCGGTGTGTGTCGCTGATCGCCTTATCTCTTGGCTTTAGGTTTTGTTTCTTGCTCGCGTGACGCCAAAGTTGGCGGAAAAAGGCAGCGCGCGTTAGGAATAAAGAATGCGCGAAAATGCGTAAGAAAATAACGGGCCGCGCATAAACGTCGGAGCAAGTCGATAAATAACTCTCGGCGCATTTCAGCATGTCGTTATTTTTGTGCGCTTTAAACAACCGAGGCCTGTGTGTGCGCACTTGAGGGAACGCGCGCGCGTGCAAGTCGTCCGACCTTCGTTGACTCGTAAGCTGCCGCTGCCAACTTCCATTTGCAACGATACACGCTTCTTACGGTAGCACGCACTTGGCTGGATTGCGCTTTACGTGTACAGATTATCCGTGTTCACTTTGCCGTTGCACAACAATTTAGACACCATAACGCTTCACTCTCGGATAATCTTTTTCACTTTATTTATATTCAGTCCATTACTTTGAATCGTTTATTCAAATTTCAATTAATGTTTAAGCATTTTCTTTTATAGGTGTAATATCAATATAAATTGAATCATTTTATGCTTTGAAAATAGTATATTCCACAACTAGGGAGGAAAGTTGCTACTTTTAGACGAGTGGGAGGTAATTATTTGTTTTACAAGTGCGTCGAAGAGGTTTTATTTTTACAGGTACATCTTTTCTGGCTTCACAAGTGAGACGAAAATGTGTATTTTCTCGACCTCGGGAAGAAAAGTATTTTCATCCCGTAATGAAAGTTAAGGATAGAAAGTAGTTTTCCTTCTCTAAGGAGAGAACGTGCAAGTTTTATTCTACTTTTCAGGGAAGAAATAGTATATTCCGCAGCTAGGGATAAAAGTTGCCGATTCTAGACGAATGTGAGGTTTGCAGAAGTCTCACACGAGTCTAATCGGCAATTTCTCCCTACTTGAGGATTATATTTTTTCTCATCAGTGCATGGAAAACGCCTTTTCTTCCTCGAAAAGTGGGATAAAAGTGGCACTTTCCCGCCCTAGGGATGGAAAGTAATTATAGTTATGGAAAATAACTGGAGTTACAAATTTTTTTTCACGTATTTAAGTTATAAAAATACTTTCTCCCCCGAGTGAGATAAAGTGCCACTTCCATTCCATTTTTATAAGAGAAGAAAAGATGTGTTTTCGACGCACATATGAGAAGAATAACACTGCTTTCCTGAACGTTTTGTATAACTTAAAAAAGAAGTAATATTGTTAAGATTGCGTTTTATAAAAAATTGCACTTAATGACAAAAACATTAATCTGAGCAACACCTTATTTTGTGATTGAAACAAGAGTCTGGAAGTCTCGAAGAGAAATTGTGTGTGGAGTAAATGTACACATGCATTAACGTAGTCGGCGCGATTCAAGTTCCTTTTCTATCAACGTCGTCATCTTCGCACGCTGAAAGTATTTCAGACTCGCGCGTTAATAGGAAACTGCCGAGAGATTCATTTCCTTCGAGAACACGCGACGATTTGCGAAGTCACAATTGCGACGGAAAAGAAGATGAATTAATCCAAAAGGTGCCGTGATGCCAGGCGCGCTGTCGGAATATTAATTGGCGCGGAATTTACGTTTGAAAATCTTGCGGGCATTTTGTTTTTCGTTGAGGTTAACGATTTATTTGCACAAAAGTAACATGCAACGGTTTCAGTCAAACATGTGCCTCGGCATTTTTGTTCGCCGCTTGTTTATTTAATCTTTTAAAAGCGAATGCGCAATCAAAAATATTCGATTATTTATTTTTTGATTTTGTTGATTTGCACTCTTTGGGCTTTTACAAATTTGTAATCAAAAAATCGTTTCCCCCGATTTTTCAATAAAATCTGACGAATTAATTACTTCCGTTTAAGTTGAAAATAATTTGCCGAATTTCAAGTTAGATTTGGACAAAGTCATAGTATAGTAACAGTAACAGTATAGTACCAGCAATACTAGCCAGTACTATAACTGATTTAAACTAGATTCATCACTATGTTTGCGGAAAGTTTGACTTTTGGCATAACTCCAAACAAGAAGCAAACTTGCAAAAGTTACACTCAACTTTTGAGCCAGCTTCGACGATTTATTGACATTATTAAACGAACAAGTCAGTATACACAAAGTGAGAACAATTGTCAATTTTATCGGAAATCATTTTAAAATCGTACTTGAAAAACTTTCCTCTGATCAAACATTTTCATGCTAACATTTTTTCTGCGACATCTTGTCAAAGCGATCGAGTATTTTTCTTTCTATTACATAGTAAGTGCCATTTGATATTTACATTCTTTTTTTCTTTGTCGATCATTTATCTTTCTATATTATAATTTGACGCTTTTACTCCTAAAACGAAATAATCATCAGTTAAAATCGAATATCAACGAAGATCCACAAAGTAATAGAGGCAAATTTAGCAGAAGCATATGCAAAATAGAAATAGCGCTAAGATATAGGAGCAATGTAGAAACGATTATCTGCTACAGATGTAACCCTCTGAGCATTATCAGCGTACAAAAGGGGAATCGCGTACGTAGAGGGATGATTATCGAAGCAGCAGACTCCGGCGTATTAACGTATGTACGTGTACGTTGGCATGGGTATGATGTGCGTAGGAAGGAAGGAAGGAAGGAAGGAAAGCAGGAAGGAAGCAAGATAGATAGGTAGGTTGGTAGGTAGGTAGGTAGGTTGGCAAGAACTTGCATAATATGCGTGTAACACACCCTACTCATCATGCGCCACTTGCTCCCTTTCCGCACCCTTAATGCGAAATCCCAGACCATCCTGTCGGCAGCCCCCAACGACCAGAAACGTCTATGTGTGTGTGTGTGTTGAAAGCATCATTTTTTATCTTCCTTTCTCGTTACTTTGCCCTCACTTGTCATTGGTCGACTGAATTTTCAGTCGAGTTATGTTTATATTATGATATTAATATAGGGGTAATATGACTGCGGTGATACGATGATCTAGCAGGTTGTTTGTTTTGGGGCCTTTTCAAGGGTGGTCGACTCAAGTGGCCGGCCCGCTTGCAATCTTTTATTGTGCAAACACGGTCGACCAACTTCTGTTTCGCTGTTTGTTATTCTATTATCAATGGTGCACTTTTATCTTCTTGCAATCCGTTACATACAAATTCCTTCTGTAGTGCATATATATGTAATTACAGTGTACTTTTTATTGCGTAAAATTTCATTATTCATTTTCACTATTCATTTTTTTTCTGGTATTCTTTTGTAGAAAAGTTTATTTATTCTGTTTAATTATTTTTATTTACCTTGATTGCAAATATATGAAACAATGTATCTAAAAGTTAGGTACATCATTTTACGAGATTGGCAATAATTTGCACAAAACTATTTACTTGTAGCATCTCGTTTCGAGATTAATATTCATCACTCACATTTGACACAATTTACAATCCCATTCATCCAATTTGGCATATAATTTGTGCAAAACCGACAATCCGCCACTAAATCTACACAAAAAGCTATTATATTTGTTTTGCCATTCTTAACCCCAAATCAAGACTTAATGACAGGCGCAGAAAAGTCCCGAAATTTGTGAAGTCACTGGAAGGGGAAAGTCGGCGATAATTTGCAAACCGCAGTAAAAAAAAATCAATGTCTATCAAGGAGCGGGTTTATATTGCCCATGCCTGTTTTCGAATCCATATTTTAAAACTCCAAGACATTCCCAAGTGCGGCGTGTAGCGATGTGTGTATTTCATTAATAAACACACACGCGCCCGACTCTCGCTTCGCTCGTTCGTTCGTGAAGAAATTCATTGTGGCTTTTTTACTGATATAAATTACAACCTTACGAGGATGATGGAGTGGCCTGGCAATTTTTTCGCCCTATGATTTTGACCAGATCCCCAACCCAACGACGAAAGAGAAATGAAGAGGAGAGAAGAGGAGGCAGAGCCCAAAACCCGTGGCCTGCTCCCTTGACCGGTTGGTTTCGTAAGGACCTGGGCTTCTACCAGGAACTCTACTCGACCGGCCATGTCTTCGCTCTCGGCCCTATTCCCACAAGTCCGATTTCGTCTCTGCCAATTGCCTCGGTTGAATCTCTCTGCCTCCCCCGCCCGCTTTCATTCTCCTCCCCTAATTCTTTGGGTTTCCATACTATCTCTGACCCGCATCTCGTTATACCAAGTCATATAATTAGCACGCTGTTGCGATCCCAAATGTATAGGGGCTCGAAGTGTGTTATTCGGCGAACGGAAGGTGGAGGAAACGATTATCGCCCGAGTGTCATTTCCACTTTACGCATTGACGAAACCTTAACAAGTCACGTGATTTATAATAAGCGCGTCCGGAAACTAATCATTATCTCAGTTGACTTTTAAAATGAATTATAAGTAACTTAGTCACAAACCTTATTTTCTTTCGACAATTGTGGGTGTCTAAATTCAAAGTCATTTGCATAATGAATGTAAACGAGTACAGTAGGACATTTGATTTTGGCAATTCCAAGAACGTTTGCTCGCTCGTTTAAACGAGATCAAGAAAGTTGTTTTGCAAGTGGAAGAAATGGTCTTCTGCTTTTTGATTGATAGCGTGCGGCTTAATTTCTTAACTAACGAGAATGCGCGTGACGCATCTGCCGAAATTAGCGAGGAGCTGCGAAAAAATGAACGGGGAGTGTAAAACGGCACGACACGCGGAACGCCCGCGAGCCGCCCGAGGGCCAACAGTCATTTTAAATATTCAGCGCACGACGGTGCCATCAGTTTTTCTCAACATCGAGGTCTGCCGGGGCTTGACGAATAATTCCGAGAACAGAACCTAAAGAGAGATGACGAAAAAAACAGAAGAAGAAGAAAAAAAAAGAGAGAATGGAAGAGAAGAAGCCACAGCAAGAGGGCCCTCCAAATACACACTTCTTTTACCTCGCGTCAAATTAGCATAACACGTTGTATAATTGTCGCGTAAATAACGATACTCAGGTGAGAAGGAGCAATCGATTGAGATTATGATTCCAATTGAGGTGTAAAGAACGTGGATATTAATGACCGTTGCTGTTCATCTTTTTCTTGATTATTTCTTCTTTTTTTTGTTTCCTTTTTTTGACTTCTCTTCTGAAATGCTCGAAAGGGGAAAAATGTTGGAGCGCAATGTTTGTCGTTAGTGCACGAGATAGTAAATTAAGTTGCCGATCTCGGATCACATTTTATGACGGCGATCAACATTCCACTCGAGGTAAAAGGTTTAAGCAGAACCTGTTTACATATAATTTCATCGACAGTTCCACGCTTCGGTCCAACTGATTCTTTTTCGTATCCCCTTTTTTGTCCCTATTCAACTATTTCACATGTTGCAAATCATAAAACACCTTTGTTCCAATTGACAAAAAATAGTTCTATTATTCATGAACGATGATAAATTTTGTCATTTCGTTTATGTAATTTGCAACGCAGTGAATTATAATTTTATTATCACAAGAAAATGAATCTTTAATGTAAATTGAATTGTTTAACAACAAAATTTTGAAAGTAGACCTAGTCATGGAAAATTCCATCTAAACTGAACGAAATGTAAAAGCAAAAAAGGGCGACGCCTAAGTATCATCGTAACTTGCATACGAGATAATTATTCATCCCAGAAACACACACAAAACAAATAACATCGTGGTAATATGATAATGCGCAAGACAGGAAGCCAGAGGCGTTATAACTGTCGCAGGAAGTATAACTGACAGAGTGCGCGCGAATCGCGAGAGGAAGCGCTTAAAATATTTAATCGTATCCTGAAATTCAAGCCGACCGAACACATGCTCAAACGTCTGTGTACGAAAATAATCTACACACGCGAAAGAAAAGGAAGAAGGCACGACAGACAATTTAACCTGTCTCATCACTAATCGCAGATGTTTAAGTTTTCACTGTATAAATTACTACCATACATCTAATCATTTTCACCCAAATTTATTATCTTTCAAAAATCGTGTGTTTCTAAAAAATGTTGTGTCGTTAAGAATTTCTTCATTTAGCTTGACATCGCGATGCTTCACGCCTCATTGTATGCAAGCACCGGGGTTTATTACTAGCTTTTTCTTTCCTTCCTTCTTCCTTTTTTATTTCTCTTTTTCTCTTTTTTTCCACCGGTATTGAATAAAAACACTAAGCTCCAGAGATAAAAACCCGGTAAGGGGTTCT
>JABFPJ010001373.1:0-26217 GCA_022817425.1 Gryon sp. ZL-2020 | reverse complement strand
ACAAATTTTTATTGACTTTTTCAAGAATTTTTGTGCATGAAAGGAAAATTTTTACTGTTTTTAACAGGAACTTTCATGTTAATGGGAATTCTGTGGTCAAGTTACTGTTTAAACAGTAATTTATTGTAAATTGTTTTTCTTAGTGTATATAACTGTACAGATTTTTAATTGTATTTAATCATAAAAAATAACGTATTGCATAAAATAAAATATTTTTTAGGTACACAAACAGTATGTTTGTCGTGTAGAAGGCGAATTTCCAGAAGAAGAAGTGGTGTGCTCAGAGCCAATAGAAGTGGTATCGTACAAAATTGGCGTATGTAAAGTGTCAGAAAAAGGCAAGGACTGTGTGACGAAATTCAAGAGATTGAGTTATAACGGAAAATCCTCAGTGGTGTTATGCAAACCCCAAACTGGACGAATGCACCAAATTCGCGTTCATCTTCAATATCTTGGATATCCGGTTGTAAACGACCCGCTGTACAACCATGTCGTTTTTGGACCACATAAAGGAAAAGGAGGAAATATTGGTAAATAGTGATGATACATTTTAAACGTTTGGTACACTTGGAATTATATTTTGTTATAAGAAACAGAATATTGATACTGTTTTAAAAGCAACTAAAGTATTAGTAACTGAATAAAAAAATATAATTTAATTCGATTTAACATAATTAAAAACAGATATTTTATTTCATATTCAGTAACTTATTTACAGTTCATTACTTTTAAATATTGCTTTTAGGTAAATCGGATGAGGATTTAGTGCGTGATTTAATTAGTATTCACAATGCTGAGAATTGGTTAGGCATGGACGGTGACTCAGAAATGAGTCTGTTCAAACCAA
Organism: Gryon sp. ZL-2020; assembly: GCA_022817425.1. Classification (NCBI taxonomy): domain Eukaryota; kingdom Metazoa; phylum Arthropoda; class Insecta; order Hymenoptera; family Scelionidae; genus Gryon; species Gryon sp. ZL-2020. The sequence continues at coordinate 25,370 of JABFPJ010001373.1, read as the reverse complement.
AATTAGACTTAGAGGATCGCGTGTTAGGATCTGCCGAGAAAGAGGATTCACCACTGTCGTCCTCAGGACTTTCTGAGGAAGACCAACAACAGCAACCAGAGCAAAAGGTATGCACTTCAAAATGAATATTTCTTTCGTGATTCCTGCAAAGCATTCAAATATATGTGAACCATAGTGAAACTGATTAAGAGATTAAAACTTCTACTCGTTTTTTTCTACACATTTTAAAATTCAATTTCAAACATTTTTCAAGTACAACTTGCGAGTGTTTTTAATTAAAATGGGTTAAAGGGAAAGTTTACCTTGCATGAGTTTCAACAGTTTTTGACGAAGTGTTTTTTTGATGTTGCTAATAAAAGTTCAAAGAACATTTTTTTTCTTTTAACATTATTTTGTAACATTTTTATTTCATTTTTCCTGTATTTTCTATTTTATTGATCAAAAATGAAAAAATGATTGAAAATTGATGAATAAAATGGTTTTAAACTAATCAAAAGATAAATCTTTATTCCATTTAATATGATTAATAAAAACCAATTTTGTTTACCTTTAAATACAATTTTTTTCTCTTATCAACGAATTCCTTTTATTATTAAATGATATTATTAATTATTATATTTTGTACCATTTTTTATTTAAATAGCAATTTGAATACACAAATTTAATATCATCATATATAATATTCTGTTATTCATTTTCAGTCAATGAAAGTAACAGTGGGAACGCAGACTGGTTCGGAACCTCCGGATAATACTTTTGTCGACGAAAAAGTAACAGTAGATCCACATTGTTATGAATGTAAGGTGAAATACCGGGATCCAAAACCATCAGACCTAGTCATGTACTTGCATGCGTGGCGCTATTGTGGTCCTGGTTGGGAATACGAAACTCCGTTACCGGCTTGGGCAGCTAGCGACTGGACCGGCGACGACGACCGATAGTTCAACATCCCACTACCTTTTGTATCCTTTCCCGTGCCTTCTACACTCAACAAACCAAATTTATTTCGGTTATTTAAACTATTTCCTTCATTCATCCTAATGTCATTTACTAAACTTTACCATAAGATAGTGTTTTATTCGTAAAAATCGCCCCTTGTGACATACGTCTTTATACCACTGAAAATTATGTATATAGCCGGCTAAAATTAATAGAATGTAATAACATTTTACATATTTAAAATCTTTAACACAATCATAATTCAAAGGCTGTTAGTGAGAAAATGATTTATGAAAAAATGTACGAAACAATTATTATAAATATGAATAAAGTTGAATTGTAGTTTAATATAATAATAAAGGAAGAATTGAATTAAAAATTGAAAAGTATTTAATAGTTTATTTTAATATGATATAAATAAAAGCATTTTAAGACACGTGACAAATGATATTTTATATTAAAAACCATTTTTCAAAGATTATTTTTCACTAAACAATTTTTGCCAGTCATATAGATAGTATAAAATTACAGTAAGGACATATTAAACTGTAATTTTACAGCATTTTTCAGTTTACAACTCAAAGAAACAATTCTGTTCCTTATTGTTTCCTATTTCATAATGTCTTAGTCTCGCATTGTTATTATCATTATTCATATTATATAAAATAAAAATCAGGTGGCGCTGCCATCGATCAAATCGAAGTCAAAGTAAGTTTTTTCAACTACTCAACAGACGCGACCGAATTCGATAAAAAGTATTTAGGAATTGATCATTTTTCCTACTACAATTAAGCATCCTGGATAAACGGGCAATCAGTCGTTTTATACGTCTTGTTAGTGAATTAAGTGTAATAAATGTACGTCAGAAAAAACAATAGATAATTGAATACGAAGTTACTTTTGCAAAAGATGGGCTTTTCGCACAATGAATAAGAGGAGATTACAGTTTATTATTATGTCGACGAACTTAAATCAAAGTTCGATGATGGTGCCCTATGAATGAAAAACGGTTGATAAAATATGCAAAATATACATTCTAAATCTAAGTGATGAAATTAATAAAGAAGTATTATAAAGTAATGTATTTTTCTTTGAATTATTTCTAATTGTATTTAAGAAACCAATTATTGTATTATAATTGTGTAAATTCTATCGTATTCAATCGTTTTTCATTTATTGTATGGATATTATCTCCTAATTGTATGGCGATTAACGCGACAACCCGGATTTCCGGTACTTTCTTTTGATCCTATCCATTATTAACTCTTTCTCTGAATAAATACATAAGGTATAGTCTAATCTTTCAAATTGCCCAATATTAAGAATTCATGATCAAGTTAAGACGCCTAACGCGGCGCCACTTGTTCACATGATAGTTATGCTAACGCCCACCAGATTTCGCCCTTTCACAAATCCAGCAAGCGGTTTTTACTGTATGATGAAAAAATTACGATAAATATAATAAATATGAATTAATGAGCGAAAGAGAGAGAGAGAGAGAGAGAGAGAGCGAGAGAGAGCGAGAGAGAGACAAAATAATAATAAAAGAATTAAATGGACGAGATGTTGGACAATTATAGAATGCGTTCGCGAGCTGTAATTATTATTGGAAATTATATATATGATAGGGTGTAACATAAACTAATAACATGAATATGATATTATGATAAACATACATATTATGATACACCTTATATATATTTCAGGCTTTTGGTCCCAGAATATAGGGACAGACTGTATATCGCTTAATTCGGTTCTTTCACCGATTCGTCATTGTCAGACGCCGGCAATTGGCGCTATAGACATATCTATTTTTGTGACGGACTAATGTGACAAAAGCTCTTTTGGACAAAAACAACTAGAATCAATGGCCTACAAATAAATGTATATCGTTGCGAATTGTAATCGAACCTTTTGCATATTTAAGCAAATTCTTTTCTTGATTTTAATCGAAAATCAATCACATTAAACAAAAAAATGTTGCGTATTTTTATAACTAAATAGAAGGAAGAAAATCGCATGGAGATTTGACCAGAAGTTTTATGATCTTCATCTATCGAATTCACGTATTTTTCTTCTATCAAACGTGAAAGGTTCGAATCACTTTTGTTTTATGTCGTAACGCGAATTTAAATCACTTAATTTGAATATTATGCCCCAACAGACAACAATCGAATTGAACGATATCGTTACTTCGAATCGTCATCAGTACTTGATTCTTTTCCAACAAAAAATTAAAACAGTCATGACAGTAATACTGTTAAATTGTTCTGTTAAATATTATTTGTAATATCTGATAATAAAATGTTGTAGTTATACACATAATGTTTCTTATTGAATGCCATCAGAAGAGGTTCGATTAGACAAGATGTATTATAAATAAACTTTCACAAAATTGGTATTAATTGTAGTTATTATTAATCCTGTTTTATCTTATTCAACTGTTAAGCATCTTATTGTGCAATTGAAATGATAACCATTTTTAATTTGTATAATAATTAATATATTGTTTTCATTTTCCATTGCATTTTTTTCCATTGTATATTTAAAAAAAATATTTTTCATTAAAAATAAGTGTTAATTGAAAGTTGTGATTAACAACACAATATCAATAAAACATATTTCTTCAATTTCAATAAAAAAAATTCTGAAACTTTAAAAAATATTGAAATTGCTACGTATCCTAAAATAACGATATAATATATTGAATATACAAATGATAAATTTGCAAAATGTTGTTAATAAAATGAAATAAAATATTCTAATTAAATTAAATACTTTATTTTTAAATATATAATATAAACAATTGTTGTATTAATTCATATTCATTTGATATAAATAATAAAAAGCTAATAGTTTATACATTTTTATTGTGAAAACCGCTAAACAATTACAATTCTGTAAGATTTGTTAGAATTGTTCTGATCTCCTGTTTAGTAGATTTTCGCTATGTACACTGAAATAAATACAGCGCAATTGTTTATTCTAATATTATAGTTTTTATTTTAATTGGATGCAACAGCTCGATACTTTTGTATGCGGTCTTCAATTTCTGGTCGGAAGTGTCGAATAAGACCTTGCACAGGCCATGCAGCGCCATCAGCCAAAGCACAAATTGTGTGAAGTTCGATTTGTTTTGTTAATTCCCAAAGCATATCGATTTCATGTTCTTCAGCATTTCCTTGGACAAATCTATATCAAAATAATTGAAAATATTATTTTGATATTTATTCATATAGTATTTTTTTAATTAATTATAAAATAAAAGATATATTTACATTATATTCAAATAAATTTAATTTAATTTATACTCCTCAAAATAATATTTGTTAAACTTGCCTTTGCATTATTTTGTACATCCAGCTAATACCTTCACGACATGGTGTACACTGTCCACACGATTCATGTTTATAAAAACTAATAAGTCGAGCTATTGCTTTGATTATATCTGTTTGTTTGTTCATCACTATTACAGCTGCAGTACCAAATGAGCTTTTTACTCGAATTAGATCATCGAAATCCATAAGAACTTCATCACAATCACTGTAAATAATTAAATTGTAATAAATAATTGATCAAGTATATGTACTTTATGGTTTTAATAAAATATAAGTAATTATTGTATATATGTGACTTATGTTAATTTTTGTTTTAGTTATTAATATACATTTAAAGAACTTTGCCTACCTTTTTGGAATAACTGGCGTTGATGAACCGCCAGGAATAATACCTAAAAGATTATCCCAGCCACCAATTACTCCTCCAGCATGTCTCTCAATCAATTCTTTCAAAGGAATGGACATTTCTTCTTCAACAGTGCATGGATTGTTTACATGTCCGGAAATATTGTAAAGTTTAGTTCCGTGATTTCTGTTTCTACCAAATGATGCAAACCAGGTTCCACCGCGACGACAAATTGTCTATATTAAATCAATTAAATATTTTAATCAAATGATTTTACAAGAACATATATTATCATATAATACTTTTTACTATTACATATAAATCAATCCATAAGCATATGCATTTTTTTTAATTTGATTTTTGATTAAATAGTATATTTTAAAATTAAGTGACAAAATATGCTGAAATAAGACTAACCGGTGCTACAGCAACAGTTTCCACATTAGTAACTGTTGTTGGACAGCCAAATAAACCGACATCAGCTGGAAAAGGTGGTTTTAGTCTGGGCTTGCCTTGTTTACCCTCAATCGATTCAATGAGCGCAGTTTCCTCGCCACAAATGTAAGCTCCAGCTCCCCTCTGTACGTAAATATCGAAATCGTACCCAGAACCACAAGCATTTTTACCAATTAATCCGGCTTGATAAGCTTCTGCGATGGCCACCTGCATGTTCGATGACTCGTTGTAAAATTCACCACGAATATAAATATACGCTGCACATGCACCCATTGCACGACCGGCAATCAAACATCCTTCGACGAGTTTATGCGGATCATGTCGAAGAATTTCACGATCCTTGCATGTTCCTGGCTCACCTTCATCTCCATTTACAACCAAATACTTTGGTCGTCCATCAGAAGGTTTGTTCATAAATGACCATTTCATACCAGAAGGGAATCCAGCGCCACCGCGACCACGAAGTCCTGACACTTTGATCTCATTGATAATCCAGTCAGCACCTTTATCTAAGATTTCTTTTGTTTTGTACCAATCTCCACGCTTTAAAGCACCTTTTAATCTCCAATCATGACGACCATATAAATTTGTGAAAATACGATCTTGATCAGCCAACGGACCTCCACGTTTCTGTAAACATTCAAATATTCGTTACACATTTTGTTGTTTAAAAATAAAATAATTTCATTTGCATATTTCACATATTAAAAAATAAAACACGGATATTATAACAATAACTATAATAAATAAACATAATAAACTAACTAATATACAATAACTTAAAACGTGCACATAATTAGTGTTTGTTATTGTATTTATATATTATATAAATATTTATGTGTGATTTAATAAAGAATGTCTCTGTATTGATAAACAATTTAAAAGATAAATATAATGATATAATTGAATTTATTAGTATTTTATAATTGCACACATTTTTCTGCAAGTAAAGCATAGTTTGTTTTTATATATTGAATGAAACATTGTTTTCATAACGTGGTGTAATGCTATGTCAATTATACGTAGTATGTAGTATAGACTCGAATAACTTTCATTTAATTCGATATTTATCAGATATATTTGGCAGCTATAGTTCAATTTAAAAAGAATCATCATATGACATTTTAACTAACAAACATATGACATTTAGCAAAGATAGCAAAAATGAGCAAAAACGATGTTAAGCATATTGGGTATTTAAATGAAATATAACAAATCTGTTAGCAAATTATAGTAAAATACAAGTTTTAGAGAAAACATACTTTTCCTTCAGGTGCTGCATCGGCAAGTGTTCTTGTTTGTTGCTTAATTACCGTTCCAATGAAACCTTAAATTTATAACAAAAATTATATGAATTTCATTACATAACCTAACTGTTTATATTTGCAATGTACAGTATAAGATGAAGAAGACTAATATCTGATAGTAATATAAATTCATAAAAAACATATGATAATACACTGTAGCAAAAATATTGAAACAATCAAATTTATATGTCAAAACTGACCTATTTGCTTCTTCGGAACGAAGAAGCAACGCGCAATAACCCCCGCCATTTTGGAACTGAGCCGCTGCTGACTAAATTCAATGAATACTTGATGTCTGAAAATATATATGTATGATGACGAAAAAAGCCGAAGAAAACCGAATGATTTAAACTATAATTAAGTTATTATTATAACATTTAATATATAATTCACAATTAAGTAAATATTTTCATTAATAAATTAATTCATTAACAATTAAATTAAAGTTTTATATTAAAATACAATGAAATAAATTGTAAAATATATCTACAAATATTTTCTTTTAACGAAAAATGAAATTTGCAATAAAATAAAATTTTAACTAACACAAAATTAATTAACTATAATAATTTATATTATCAATAACTTCAGACCAATATTTAGTTTAGTTAAATGACTAGCTTATTATTGAATTTTGGTTGATTTATGCATTTTGTTAAGAATAAACAAAATATTGAGGTTGGTATTAAATAAAAAGTAGTTTTAAGGTTATTTTTCAGCTATATGAGAGCAAAAATGATAAAGCTAATCGTGAAAATTCGTTAGGAGAAGAAACAGTGGATATGACTAAAGAATAACTTTAAATCTATTTACTTGATCCTAGTAGAAATTACCAAACTTTAGTCAGACATTTTTAGGGAACATATCACTGTGCCATTGGAAAGTACTGAATGGGCTATTATAGGCTCTACTTTTGTATATTTTGCTTTACTAGGACTTCCCAAGGCTGCATTATTTTCTCTATTTAATTTTTAAAATATAAGTACTATTTTTAAATAAGTATAGAGTCTTTGCCGATATCGTAAACATCAAGGAAAAACTAAAAATACGTTATATTCACTCCATGAAAATATAGTATATAGAAAAAACACAATACGACACATAACGTATAGTTTTTTTATTAAAATGAAAAATATTCCATTTCTGTAAACTATCTTCGATTTGTATGGAAATTTTGATTTAATTCACATTCAAAAATTGATTCACATATTAAGAACAAAGCCTTTACAAATTCTTCACAATGTGAAATATTGTTAATTCTCATGTGACTCACATGTGTTTAATGTACAAAATACATATGAATTCACTGAACTTTTGTTTTTCATTTACAGCCTTAATTATAAAGTTTAAGATTAAGGAATAATGGTTTTAAAAATGTATGAATGAATCAGTGAAATAAAAAATGTAACTCTTTATTATGTATATTTTAAGTTTCCAATGCTGAAATTCATTGAAAATGAAGACAACTTAAAAGACATTGGTCAAATACTGTTCATAGAAAGAGCGTTTAGGTTCACCTCACGAAATTGTAGAACTCAATGAATCTCGACAAATCTGATTGGTTAATAAAAAGTGGAGGGGATGTGTTAGTAACAGAAGGTATATAAGGAAGGAAAAGTGGCCGAAAATTAACTTAGTCCGTGAGAGTTTCTTCACTGTAACAACGTACGACGATTCAACATGACTGGCCGTGGTAAAGGTGGAAAAGGCTTGGGTAAAGGAGGAGCAAAGCGCCATCGCAAAGTGTTGCGTGATAATATTCAAGGAATTACTAAACCAGCCATTCGCAGACTTGCTCGACGTGGTGGTGTAAAACGCATTTCTGGATTGATCTATGAAGAAACACGTGGTGTTCTTAAAGTTTTCCTTGAAAATGTTATTCGTGATGCTGTAACATACACTGAACATGCTAAAAGAAAGACTGTTACTGCAATGGACGTGGTATACGCCTTGAAACGTCAAGGACGTACTTTGTATGGTTTTGGAGGTTAATTTCTCGTAAATTCACTTTAACGAGATCAAAGAAGGAACAAATCGGCCCTTTTCAGGGCCACTAAATGTATTTTAACGAGAATAAATAAAAAATTACTATTAATTTGAACCTTACTATATTTGTTAAAAAAATTACCGCCATTAGAAAATAATCCTTTGATCTTCACAATTTTATGCGATTAAAAGAAAATTTTACATTTTAAATAAAAAATATTACTATAGTATAATATAACTTTAATTGTAATAAATTTGATTGCAATTTAATTACTGAATTTTGTGAATTAAATACCGAACTATATGTACGGATGCTGTATGCATGTGCATTCATCATATACTCTTATATGCACTGAGCATATAAGAGTATATGATGCATATAAAACTCCAAAAAACAGTCTAATTTACACCAGACATTGGTGTATTAGTAAAATTTTGTTTATTGAGTTTAAAGTTTATTGACATTTAGGTGATTCTCACCTGTAGTTGTTGACGAAATGCCAGTCTTAGGTATTTCTTTACCAGACAGTGAGGTTTTTATAATTTTTTTTAAATATACCAGACATTGGTGTTTTGCCTGCTCAGTGTGGGTATATACAAATCGAAATATGGAAAAATGAAACCAAAACAGTAAATTAGGATCAAGTCCTTTTACTTGAGTCACATAATAAAAAAAATTATGAAAATTAGTTTAATATAATAAAATATTAAACATTACATTACATTACATTATAATGAGATTCATTTAATTGTTCATTATATTATTATCTTTCATTCTGCAAGTTTAAAGCATGTTTGTCTACCTAGATCCTGAGATATTTTACTTTAAAGATTGGAAAAATGATATATATTGATATACAAACAATGTAAATTTTCAATATTTTTGACGATAAATATCTCACCTCTTAAATAGTAAAAGTTATTCATATTTGGAGAGACGAAAGAACATTTGTTCAATTTACGAACAAATTTTGATTATTTATAACAAATGTTGTAATATTACTGAAAATATTAACAATATAATTTGAAAAATTATTTTAGACTATTTGTTGGTACGTTTTAGTAATATAATGAATAAATTAAATAAACAAATTCTCAGAATGACCATTTAAATCGAACTCAGAAAATGCTATTTTTAGGTTAGTCAGACGTTATATTTATTATTTTACTTGAAAAGTTTCATTATTTTTCTATTAATTTCATTCAATAAAATCAAATTATCTACGATGAATTCAACACTTATCAAACTGGAAGTCCGAGAACTCTATATATTACACAGTGACATGACATAATGTCACGTGTATTTGATGACATATATAATTTTAAGATAACCTTTCATTTTAAAACTCTAGTATAATTAATTTTTGTAAATTGAACGTTCGCATTTAACTTCATTTTTATGCATAATAAATATGATTAAATAATATGAATATCAATTAATATATCACACTCTACTCTGAAATTTGAGTACATATTTATTATGAATAATTGTAATCTTGGGATATTTTATAATTAATTAAACATTATAAATTAGGATAACAAGGTATCAATATTTAATTTCAGTTAATTAAAAAATCATTCATTTAATTTAAAACCCTCCTGTTTATATTATTTTAGAGCTTAGAACCTTGTCATTACTCCAACTTTTATAATAATTTGTCCAATAACTGATTTTTTATAATTTTATTTCATAATTAATAAAATATTTTTAAATCTCAACAAACAAAATCATTGTGTAATTGATAAAATTTGAATTAATGAATATAAATCAAGAGACACGGTAGTGCCTCTGGCCAAGTACAAAAAAAACTTGTTTTTTGTGCCGCCAGGACTACCGTGTCTTTTTTCAGAAATGAATAAATAAGAAAACAATGTGTAAATTAACAAGTGAATTGATTTAAATTTTAGTTACTTCAATTTATTGTCTTGTTTTATTCTAATAGCGTTTTCGCTGTCAAAGTTTTTTAACTCTAGGTTAAAAAACTTAGTTTTTAAATGAATACGTATTTTTTGAAAAAAAAATTTTCAAAACTAAAAATAATGAATTATGCAAATGTTGACATACGTCAGTTAGTGAGTTATAATAATAAAATACATAAACATTTTTTAAAGACATTTTAAAACAATATCAGTATTTTATTATTTTAGTGTTACTACTTTCTTAATAATTACATTTTTACTGTTTTAGATCGATTTATTTTTTATAGTAACCCAGTTCGTATTAGCAGAATAAATAAATTGACAGTCTAACTTATATGAGAATATTCAAATGTTTAAGTCTGAAAAACTTTTTCAGAAGGCATATGTTTTATAAATTTTTTAATTTGGAGTGAAAAACTTTGACAGCGAATATTTTATATTAACGCTATAATTCAAAATATTGATACAATAGTAAAAGCTAGTTCAAATTGATATTCAATTTTTACATGTTTATTCAATTTTTAAATAAGTTATAAATCACGTAAAATTTGTCATTTAATTTTTTTGATGATTTACAATTTAATGTTTTACACAAATACATTATCATATTTTTCATACTCCGTACTTATGCAAAACAATACGATCGTAGACGAGCGGCGGGTATTATGGGCCCCCTAAACTTATTCGTAAATCATATAGAATTGTTGAATTGTTTACTTATAATTTATGTTAAAAACCATTTTTTGGATATTCTTTTCAAAAGTAGGCGACTTTCATAAATAAAAAAATGATCTTTTTATTTTTAAGCGGTGATTAAAAAAAAAGTACGAATGGCCCGCAATACCCGCCGTTTCGTCTATTGTGGGCCACTTATATTTCAACATGAACGATCACATGAAAATAATTATGAAAACAACATTAAAGCACTTTTAATGGATAAATTGTTAATTTAGCAAAAGAATATAAATTCATATTTGTAAAAAATTGTTGTACAAAATAAGATAGAAAGTCAATCCAATTAGTAATCAGATGAACGATGAAAATTTTATAACCAAAGTATGTGAAAACAACATTATAATATTAAAATTGATTAAACATATATATTTATGATATTAAGTTTTTAAAAAGTGTAGTTTCATACATATTATCGTCTAACAATTTTTACATATTTTTTATTTGATTCGATTTTGAATTATTAAGGTGGCCCGCAATAGACGGTGGCCCGCGATACCCGCCGCTCCTCTATACTAAAAAAATTCTTCGCAATGTCTTATTTCAAGTTAATGTATAGTTGAATTTTCGAGTTTTCACGTAAAAATGTATCAAATATAAAAATATATACATAATGTAAAAACAATTCAAGGAACAATTAACTGTCTATGAAATTAATTTATATCAAGAAAAAATATCTGGCACTTGAAATATCAACATTTTTACGTTTTACCTATTTTTTGTAATTTCATATTGATATTAAAACGAAAAATTAAATCTACTCATTATAGCTAATCTTGAGATAAATAATATAATATAATATACTTCATGCTCGCAAAGCGTGTTCGTACATATCAGTTAAACTTAATTATTATTATACAAAAATTTATTTATATTATTGATATCCCCAACGGCGAATATTTTGAACTGTCTTTGATTTTTACTGATCGATATCTGTATTTATCTGACTAATTATATCATATCATAAGAATAATCTGGATTAATCTAGGAAATGGTAGACATTCAAAGAAAAATAGGTTTTTAAATGAAAACATTTGTCATTAACACTGATTACTAAGTTAATATGCTTTATAGTTTCTATTTAATAATTATTTTTTATGCAAAAATTAATTATAACATTTACAAAAGGAATTTTATATATAGATTGACTGCATTCAAATATATTTTTAACTAATTTTTAATTGAATATTGCAAAATTTGTTATATTTAATTTAAATTTTTAGTTAATTTTATGAGACAAAATAAAGAATTCATTCATATTTTAATACAATATTTTTCTTCTATACCATAATAATTATTTTAACAAACCATATTGTAAAATATTTATTAAATTTATTATTTATTATTTAATTAAATAATGATTGAAAAAGAAATTGTTATAAAACAATATACTTTCTAGGGTGATTTTTAATACATGTCACGAGTATATTCTAGTATCAAGCGAAAGTATGTTCCGAAAGGGTTTCTTATTTTAGAAAGTTCAAATTGAAATAAATAAGATTATCATAAAAATATAAATAAAAATATAGTTATTAATAAATAATTATTGACAAATTCAATTTTAAGCAAAATTAGTCGATATATTCCAAAATTTGGAATCATAAATGCTCCAAATAAAAATAAATTATGTTATAATCTGCACAAACTTGTAAGAAAAAATGTGTTTATTAAAAAAAATAAGAAATAATAAACATTGTATGTACTAACAAATAAAAAATATAATATATACAAAAAATTATATGTTTATTAAATAAAAGTAATTAATTTATTCAATAAACTTTTGCATTGAAAATCTAGTAAAAGACAAACATTTAAAATATTTAATATTGTTCAGCTAATTTTGTATAAACAAATACAAATTATTTTTTTTTACTTGTAAATAATATTAGTAATAATGATAAAGTATATTTTATAATCATTAAGAACCGTCGAAATTGTTCTAAATTAATGTCATCCAAATAACAATTATTTTCAACAAATAATTGTTTATTATAAAACAATCATTGGCGAAATACATTCAAGATTTTTTGTCCAAATTATTTCTAGACATAAAAAATGCTTAACAAAAATCATGTAACTCTAAATTATAATTTTATTTGAGCGTAAACAAGTTTGATGACGAAATTAGAATCATTTTTACGGGACTGTTTAACTTGTTTAAGATTTTTTCCTTTTTATAGATTTTTACTTTTACGGTATAAAATCATTAAAAAACTAAAAAACTGAATTCAAAATTATAAACAATATAAAATATTTTGATTTTAAACTCCTTTATTTCTTAGCAATACAATTATTTCTTAACAATAACGTTTGAAAATTGTTAAGTTCGTACGCATTTGCATAGTGCATAAACAAAATAAAGTTTATTCAGAATTTGAACTAAACTACAATTTATGCAATTTAATAATAATTTAAAGATAATTATTACAATTTAAAAAGTAATTTTATGAAAAACAAAGACAAAACTCTCGACAGAAAGACTGAAATTTTTTCTGGATGCTTCCAACACATACGGGCAAATAGCGTTTAACCGTACAATTTGACTTTCAAACTTAATTTACGTAAATACCAATAACGATAATTTGATGCAATTTGGTGATTCCATAGACTGAAGATTTGGCTTTCAAATGATATAATTTTGGAGCAAAAAAGTTATACAATTAATTGAGTTATTGACATTAATTGAAGAGAAAGTACCAATTTATGTTGCAACTCCGACATGTAAACATTTGTTATTTTACGTATTTCACGTAAGTCGACAACAATGAAATTATTACAAACTAAGTAGACCAGCATCGACTATTTAATGATAAAAATTTTGTTTGTTTATTTATACAATTATTCCATAAATAACGTCATTTAAAATGAAAAATTGTGCCCACAGCTTTAGAACTCAACGGCATAGGCTGTGAAATTGTAGTGCGAGTCTCTCTCCATGGTCCGTGCTCGCTATATAACCCCGCATCGTTCCAACATATAGGTATTCAAATCACAATTGGTCAAAAGTTCTACTGACTAATACAAGTGAGTTAGTTTGTTGTTTGATTTTCTTCAAACAAAACTCGTACTACAACACTCTTTTTCATCAACAATGGGTTCATCTCAAGAAGAATCTGTGCAAGAAAAGTCGTCCAAGAAAACATCATCGTTGAAGACAATTATTAATACCGGAAAAAAGTCTACGAAGTTTGTTGGACGCTGTTTGAGAGCTGTTGGAAGATACGTTCATGAGATGAACGAAGTGGAAGTTCAACTCTATCTTAATCGTTGCAAATAATTACAACGACCATCACAATTACATTGGATGTAATATCGGCCCTTTTCAGGGCCACCAAAATATTTTCAACGAGAATAATTATTTATTCACATTTCTCATTTACTTTTTTTTCGAATACATTTTTTTTTGTTTTCCTTGTTTGTTTTAACAGTTGTACATGGAGAAAAAGTATTCTTTTACACTTTTTTGGAGGTATTGTACGACTTAGGAAACAAATTTGAAACAAATTACATGAAAAATAGGAAAATATCGCATATATTATTTTTTCCTATATTTTGAGTGAATTTTTTTCAAAGTTACTTTCTAGAGATGTGCAATATCATAAAAATAGTAATCTTTTTTCCGTGTACAAAGTCGTAAAAGAAACCTTCATTTTTGTTGGCTTTATTTTTTTGTCAACATTAAAATTTCGAAAAAGTGATTACTTTTTCGAAATGATGCACTTGATTAATATTTTGTAATAACTTTATTACAAAATATTAATTAAATATTATTATTAAATAATATTAATTTCACTAACTCATATTTTTTTTACTTTTATAAATAATTTAATAACGAAATTTATCCAAGTATTTTGTAAATTATTTTGTTTATTTTTTAAGTATTCAAACAGAATGACATTTCATAAATATTAAACACATTTTCATTTCGTTATAAAAAATTTAAATTTTGTTTTTCGTCGAATGAGTAAAATTGATTAGAGTTTATTTAATTGTGTTCTTGCGATTTATATTCCATTTAAAGATGCAAGATTAGATACATTTCAATATATTTTAATATAAATGCTTTAAACAAGAATTATATTATTAGACATCCTGATAAAGATATTTTGATTAATTAATTATATTTAATTTAATTAATCTATAATTTTTGTAAAATTTTCTGTAATGTTTGTTAAATTAGTTTTACTTAAAATTTAATTTAATACAAATTAATTATTTAAATTTCATAATTATAAAAAATGCAAAGTTTAATTACTAATAGAGATTAATTACAAAGCAATATAATAAAATTATATAAATACATTGTATTAATTTTAATTCAATATAAAACAATGATCAAACAATCTTGATTATCAAAAGTCCGTTGGTGGTACTTTCGTTACTCTTTTTTTTCATAATAAATATGGATAAACACACCTTTTGGTAATAATTCTACGAACTTTCAGTTATTTATAAATTAATATAAAAATTATCAAAATTATTCAGTCAAAGATTAAGTATGCTAAAAATAATAATTGTTCCTTATGTATGTATAGAGATATTAATATGCCTGTTTTATAATTTCATTAAATATCTCATAATTGTTTAAGTATTATAAAAATCAAGATAAAAATCTTAAGCAGATTTCTCGACACTTAAGATATTATTTATTTATCGATGTTCCGATTGATATACGTATTATTGCAATCATTTAACTTATTTAATTAAAAGACTATTTATAAATTATTCAATTTTTTAATATTAACAAACTTTGATATAATAAATTAACAATCATCTAATGAAAAAGAATGACAATTTCATAAAAGATATATATCTTTAAATAATTAATTTTTATTTATATTTGATGTGCAATAAAAAAAAGAAAAGATTCACGAAAATAATCTTTTTAATTGATGATTATTTACATGTTGATATTAATCTACAATCTACATTTGACGCAATTTAATTCTACGTCATGTTATTTAATGTGTATGTACAGTTATGTTATGTTTCCTCACTTCAATAGAATCAATTGCTATAAATTCGTGTTCTATTGTGAATAATTCATTTGCTGATGACTGATTTTTGTGCACAAAACTTAACGAAAAAAAGTCATTTGTTAAAATCTCTCATTTCTCAATAACTGTTTTATAACGTTTTTATCCTTTTGTGATTTCTATTTTGAAAGTTGTTAATAATTTTGAACCAATTTACAGAAAATTTGTTTATAATTATTCAAGCATTAATACAAAATTCCTTGAAAAACTATATTTTAATGTTTTTTTTTCATATTGAATTTTTAATTTTATTCAAATCAGTAAAAGAATTTTCAAGTATTTATATATATACTTTCGATTTACATTCTCTTTTAAGGCCTTTTCTTTTCTTCGCACGTATTTACTAAGCTCAGGTATATTCAAGCATATAATCGTATTTAAAAGATAAATAATAAAAGATAAAAAAGTCAGCAAGTAAAGGAACAAGACAAAATGAATCATAGATTTCATAGAAACTGAAAAGTCTAATTGTGAAATTTTTTTTTTTATTTGATTAATTAAACATTTTGTTTTTCATAATTTTGTCATAAAATATCAATAATAATATTTAGTACATAATAGTATAAAGTTGAAATATCTAAATTCTATTAAGTGCCAGTTTTCTCTATTTATGCAATATATACATATATTAATATTAATTATTTGGAAATAATTAATACTCAATTACACTTAATTACGATATATAAAATAAAAAAACAAAGACAGATCACAACCAATCGAATTATGCATTTCTTTACACGATTCTATTGATTGTGGTGATTTGATTTATTTTACATTAACATAAACTTTTGTAAAGCGTCTCGATGAATAATAGTTTGATGATTCAGAAATTTCAAATGAAAAGCGTATTTTCAGAAATATTATACGAAAATAATATGTAATGTGAACATTTTTTTGGGAAATCCCAATTTTCCAACAGGTAAACACTTTGACTATGAATTATTTTCATATCTTAAGTCATTTAATAGTATTATGATATTTTAAATAAAATCTCGAAAAATGTAATAAAAAAGAAATTATTAATATATAATTTGGTCATTAACGACCAATTATTTATAAACAGACAAAATATTAACTACAGGAGTTAATAAAAATTCATTGCGATAATTATTATCTCATCGTTTATTTTAACGTTTCGACTTTGTTTATGGTCCTATGTTGATTAAATAATTTAAAAAAGAAATTATTATTAATTTAATAGTATAATTCCGTATGTATAATACAAACAAAATTAAATTTGACACATCCTATTTTGTATTTAAACAAACATTTATTTATTTATTGTAACAATATAATTGTTTTATTTTGAAATTATTGATCTGTATGTAATTTGTCATACAAACAATGTCGATACAAAGCGTGATTGATAAAAGCAGACAATGTCACTTAAAGTTATTAGACAATTTAGAGTATAGTTACATTTGATAAGATAATATTGCAAAAACTATTAATTATTGTGGATAAAATACTATTCTGCTTTGTTTAAAAATGATTTATATACAGAAATAATACAATATAAAAAAAATAAATTACAAAGAAAAAATAATTGTACGAAATAAAGACAATTCAAAATAAATAAAAAAATAAATAAAAGTAAATTCAAATCCTCAAACAATTGTACAAAAATAAAATTTAACTGATAATATGTAATAACAATGATATATCAACAATAAATGTACAACGTATGTATTAATTCATCATTTACGTACTAAAATATTATAAATAATACAGTGTAAAATACTTATGAAATGCAATTTTAAATGAAACAATTCATTAATGTTATAATCTATTTGACATAGTTTTTTGTCGTTTTTTTTCTTTTTTTATACACCGTTTCATGGTTTACATACAATACAAGAACTATATTCTATTCTTTTTTGCATATTCTTCTTCAATGTTTTTCAGTAACAAACAAATTCTTTTGCATATTATTATACAAAATACAACCATTCACACGATACATAATTTCAGTGCATCAATCATAATTTAGTTGTACCATTAAATAATTTTGTTTATTCATACTTCAATATCTTTTAATTTAATCACGTAAAGGACTAGTTAAAATTTATATTTAAACTTAAAATAATTTTAACTCGTCATATGCATTCATTTCCTAATAATAATAATAATAATAATAATAATAATAATAATAATAATAATAATAATAATAATAATAATAATCTCATTAATTGTTACTATTATTCATTTTGACTATTGTATTTGTTATAAATAAATGATTGCAACTTTGGTTCTTTTATCCAGCTGCACATGGTAAATTAGATAAAAATTGTATTCGAAATAATAAATACTAAACGTATTTATGTATATAATAAAATTATTATTTCATAGGTTTTTTAAATAAAATTTGTACATAGTTGAGATAAAAAATGTTCAGAAAAAAAAACTCTAAATAATATATGCGTTCAAATATTAATAATTGTAAAAAGTGATTTAATGCTGATAATGTTCATATCTATACTATTTAATTTTATTCAGCAAAAATTTAATAGTGTAGATATGAACAATATGAACAAAGATATTTAATGTACAATTTGAAGCGTCATTTTTGCAAAAGCAAGTCAGTGACTGAGCTTAAAATCTATAATTTTGTGAATTGTAATGTAATTGTAATTGTAATAAATTTGTAAATTGATGTGAATTGTATCTTTTTAAAAGGATTATATTACAAATTCATAATACGTTTAGAATGTAAAATTTCGAATGCTTTTTTCAACAATAATCGACAGAATTCAACTTGAATTATAATTTTTATATATGAAAATTTACAAAATATTAACTGAAAACATGATTTGATAAATGTATATAATATATTATAAACCATCTCTTGTTAACAATTTTAACAAAAACAGTAAAAAAGTAACATATTTTTATATCTAAAAACAAAGGCAGCACCGGAATGCTATACTTTCAATTAACATACAAAAACACCTAAACTCAAATGGCTTTTACATCGAAATATAACAGACGCTATATGTCTATAGAAATTCGTACTACAAGATGCATATTCATCAGAAAAAACTGTTGTATAAAATTATCGCCAATTACTAAAATACTTAAAAGTATCGTTTAATCATCTTTATTCAGACGTCATAAACCAATTATAAATAAATATATAATTTGTATAATATAAATAATAATTTATCGTATTTATATCATAAATATTCAATATCAATACTGTATTAAATTTAATATCCATTGAGTTACCCCCCATGATAGATGATGTATTACATGATCAGTTGGACTTACTTATTTATCGTTAAATCTGATTAATAAGAATATAAAATATATTGTTCTTTTTATATTGTTTTCGTATACAAAATAATGCTTCCATGAATTAAGTAATTAAGTAATTGGCAGTCTTCACATCTGCACGATTTCAATGTAAAAAGTCGACCAGTTCTTCTTAAGTGTAACTTTACAAGTATCAATTTTGCTAGTTTTCAAAATAGGTGCTTGTACCTTTGTTAATTAAGGTACAATTAGCTAATGTCAGTTAAATGTGAGAGACGACTTGTAATATGCATATAGGCCAATTGCCAAAATGGTTACAACAGTAAACGTTTTCACATTTCTGATACGATCTGGAAAACTTGGACGCGATCTACGCGCCACTTGCATCTGCTTAACACGTTCGTGTTCCAATCGGCTGGCTTCAGACTTTGCCATCCATTCCTGTTCTTTACGTCGTCTGCGATAATCATACTCTCGTACGTCATTATATATTGAATCCGGAGGAAATTGTTGATAAAGAGTTTTTGCATCAGTTAAAAGCTTTTCAATAGGCAAATCCTCTGGAAGCTAAAAAAGTTCAATTTCACCAATAAATATTTGTTTTATATAATCAGTGTTAAATATATTGAATAATTTTTATTTTAACATTAATTGAACACAATTATACTAACTGACTAGATTTCAAATTAACGAAAAAATTGTTAGTCCTTGTAATATTTAACTTTAATTGCTTATACAATTGTAGAAATCAATAATCGTAAATTATCAAGAAAATACTTACTGTACAAAGGACTTTGTGGGTGTGGCCCATATCGGGCGTTGTATTAAAAATTTCAGTGTCTCGATAGACAACAATTGATGAACTTAAATAAAGTGGCAAAAGAAGTGGAGAGCCAAGAAAATAATCGAATAATCTATGTAATAACTTGCGATTTTCCGTGTACTTATGTGCATACCATGTTGTATATTCCGCCAATGCGAAGTGAGGAAATAATTCTACACTATAAATAACACATATCAAATTAAATAAATGAATAAACTATTGATCAATGTAAATAATCTCAAATATAATATCTATCTAAGAAGAAAACAAACAATCAATTAAACATGTATGGTACTTTGGATTTACTTACTTCTCTAAATGTTCTAGCAAAATTGGATGCTGTCTTTCTAATAAAGCAAATATATAAAATAGTTCTTGATTGACTTTTTCCATTGTCTTTTCCATAAATCGCTCGAGAAATTTGAGCGTCAGTCTTTCTAAGACATATAATGCCTTTTGTAAACCCATGACTAATAAAATAGTCGCTGCTATATCGTGGTATCCTTGATAATAGCTGCAATACAAAACAATACTCAATTTTTATTTACAATAATGTTTTAAACAATAATAAAGAATATACATAAAAATAATATTACTTTAAATCAGGATGCCTTTGCAAAACCCAGCAGATTAATTGGGTCATTTCCTTATGAAATATGTCTATTTGCTCGTCAGTCGAGTCGGAACTTAAATGACCATCACTTCTAGCGATGTCTTTTTGTAGTTGTTCATAAACGTCGCTTGGAATTTTCGTATGCACACTATCAAGATTGTCTACATGAATAAAGTCTTCATCCGCAATCTCCAACATTCTTGGCCATAAAAATTGTCGTATTTGATCTAAATATAAAGATGATTGTATGTAATTTTGTATTAAAATTAAATCAAATATAATAAAATAAACATTGCATTTTTGCTTACCAGTAACAAATCCCTCGCTGCTACATCCCAGACGTTTTAATTCCCCATACGTTAAATCGGGCTTATTAATTGTTCCCTGAATGACCTTGATTTTCATTATCTCCCTGCTGGAAAGTACGTCTGGGAAGGCCTTTTGATCGTTCGTAAGTGTCGTTCCATTTTGCTTGACCGACATTGTCATGCCATCAAAATCCGGCAATTCGGGAATCGTGCCATTCAGCCATACCTTCCTGCTGTCGTTTAAACACCAATTAATACTACCGTGTAGCTCACACTCAGTTTTATCTTTAGAAATATTTTCAATTGCATTTCGTTGGCGCAGTTTGAATTCTTCGTTCTCCATTGGACTATAATTTATGAGTATTTTAATATATTAGCCTGATAATCTAAAATTACATACTCAAAATGCTAATTCTAAACAATGTTAGTTAGTTCTAGCAATAACAGCAAAAACATTAATAATAATAACAATAACAATAAATAATAATAGCAATAAATAATGACAAATTATAAAGAAGCTTACATCATTTAATTCCGAAATATTGTACTGATGAATAAGACAAAAATAAATAAAATTAAAGATTATCTTTATTATTTATTATTATTATTTATTATATTATATAAAAAAGTAAAAGGTTAATGATACACTTTTTACTTACCTTTTTTGTATTTCTGACAACCAATTATACGAAGTTAAATCAATTTTATTGACACCCATTTACGTCTTACAGGTTTGATTATCTGCGACCTTTGATCATTTTACTTGAAAAAATTTTTATAAATCCAATATTCTTAAACACTGTTCTGAGTTTGCAAATTCTGACGGATGAATTGAAATTTGACAAGCGTTTGAGTCATCGCCATTATCCAGAGGTTAAGTGACATTTCTCATCCGGATTTCTTCGTTATAATTCGTATTTTTTCGTAAAGAGCGCGAAATTTTAAAACATTTCAAAACAATAAATCACTTTACAACATAATTATTGCTTATTAATTCAAGAGCATTGTTTACAATTAATGATTTTAATTAAAAATAATTAAAATTAGGAGATACAATATTAATAAATAAAATAATGGACAAACTACACAAACAAACTCTGAATGACACTTGTTTATATAGTGAAAAATATACAATATAAATAAATGTTTATATATTAATAAAATATATGTACATGCTTTTCTATTAAGACACTTTCTGATATTTTATTCACATTTTTTATAGTGAAAATTATAATTGATAATTTGTTTAATTATTTTTATATAACAAACTGTAATACTGATATAGATGGCAGCACAACAAAATCGAAACTGTTTTACACGACACTACTCTGTATAACCAAACAACGTGATTTATACAAGTGTCATACAAATTATTTTGCAAAATATATTTTAGACTAACAATTTATTTATTTCGACAAAATGACTATTACAAACGTAATGCGATTATGTAAATTTCCGCAAAGATTGCCGGAATTGTCGTCAACATTTTTTAACGTAAGTTCATCTTTTGCTCCAATTATTTATTTAGGTTATGTATAATTAAAACTTTTTAGAATAAAACTAATTATTAAAGATATAGGACAATATACATATTAATAATACATTAATAATTAATATTTAGAAAATAATTACAATAACTTGTAAATTGTCCTGGTTAATTACATTTTAATTGAATAATTATATATATATTTTTTTTATTTGTATAGGTTTAGGTTTATTTTTTTATTGTTTATAAGTTTATTTTTTATATTAATATGTCTGTCATTTTTTTCCAAATTTTGCAGACATCACGATGTATGGCATCGTATGAGAAATTCGCCGTTCACAAGCCGATAGAAAAATTACGAAATATTGGTATATCGGCGCATATTGATTCTGGAAAAACTACATTAACTGAACGTATTTTGTATTATACCGGCAGAATTGACGAAATGCACGAAGTATGTTAAAAAGAAGACAATAATTAATTTTAATGTATACACTAATAAATAGAACTTTTACATTATATTATATTTACATTCATGTTACATTTAATTGTTTAATTGCCTGTAATAATCATTTAATAATTAACTTCTATACTCTAAAAAGACAAAGGTAGATTAAAAGTTAAAAATTGTAAATTAAATGTTTATAGAAAGTTGAAATGTCCAGACATTTCAACTTTGTTTGTTATAATCTAACTATTTAAGCTTAAATAGTTATATTGTAACTAATTTCTACGTAACCGTCTAACCATTTCAATTTCGTGTAAATGCCCTAGCAAAATGAAAAATATATTGCGAATATATTATTAATATATTCTGAATATATTTTTCCTGTAAAAATATATTCCTAATATATTCATAATATATTTTTAATAGTTTCTTAATATATTTTTAATATATTCTCAATATATTAAAAATATATTGAAAATGTATTAAGAATATAATAAGAACATGTTAAGTATATATTAAAAATATATTTTTCGTTTTGATAGGGTGTTGAATTTAACAATTTTCAATCTTGAATCTACCATGTGTTGTTGGGATATTTATATGTAAAAGTAAAACAATTTTCAATTATAATAATATGCATTATTGTATCAAATCTTTTAACTTTAATCAAAGAGGCTTAATAATGTGTAACAGGTACGTGGAAAAGATAACGTAGGTGCCACAATGGACAGTATGGAACTCGAAAGACAACGCGGAATCACCATTCAATCAGCTGCCACGTACACCTTATGGAAGGATCATAACATCAACATCATTGACACACCAGGTCACGTGGACTTTACCGTTGAAGTTGAACGTGCACTTCGTGTTTTGGACGGTGCGATTCTCGTGTTATGCGCGGTTGGTGGAGTACAGTCACAAACCATGACCGTAAACCGACAGATGATGAGATATAATGTACCCTGTCTTGCATTCATCAACAAACTCGATCGATTAGGAGCAAATCCGACGAAAGTGTTGGACCAACTGAGAAAAAAATTGAAACACAACGCTGCTTTCGTTCAATTGCCAATTGGTCTTGAAAGTAACACCAAAGGGATCATCGATATAATAAATCAAAAAGCTTTATATTTTGACGGACGTTTTGGCGAAACTGTGCGAGAAGATGAAGTGCCGCAAGATATGAGAACGGGTATGTTTTTTTTAGGGAAATGAATATAGAAAGGAATGTGTAAGGATCAATTTTGTTTCAATATTGTAAATTGAATAAATATTGAATAATATCTTTTCAGAGGTTAATGAGAAAAAGCATGAGCTGATTGAGCATTTAACAAATGTGGATGAAACTTTAGGCGATATGTTTCTTAACGAGCAAGAAATCACCGAAAAAGATATCGTAAGTGCAATCAGAAGAACATGTTTGAAGAGAACGTTTACTCCGGTTTTAGTTGGCACGGCGCTCAAGAACAAAGGTGTTCAGCCTTTATTGGATGCTGTAATTGATTATCTTCCAAATCCTGGCGAGGTTGAAAATTATGCAATGAAACAAGTTGAAGGGTAATTATTCACGTGAAGTTAACATAGTTTCTTGATTGCCTGAAGCGTTTTGATTAATGTTTCTTAATTCATTTGTTTGACGTGATATAGAAAGGAAGAGGAGACCGTTAAAATTCAATTGAATCCAGAAAGAAGCAATGCTCATCCTTTTGTTGGTTTAGCTTTTAAACTCGAAGCTGGCAGATTTGGACAATTAACGTATTTTAGATGTTATCAAGGAATGTTGAAAAGAACAGACAATATGTATAATACTCGAACTAATAAAAAGGTGTGTTTGTTATAAAATTATAATTCTGAGAAAATTATAATACTATAGGTTTATCGTACAATATACAACATTTTATTTATCTTGTTATTTTACGTGTATAGGTACGAGTATCCCGATTAATTCGTCTGCATGCTAATCAAATGGAAGACGTAGAAGAAGTTTATGCAGGCGATATATTTGCTGTATTTGGAGTGGATTGTGCCTCTGGAGACACGTTTGTTACGGACAAAAATTTGCAACTCTCGATGGAATCGATGTTTGTTCCAGACCCAGTCGTTTCTATGTCTATTCAACCAAAAAATTCGAAAGATCGCGACAACTTTGCTAAAGCCATCGCCAGATTCACTAAAGAAGATCCAACATTTCGCTTCACTTTTGATACTGATAGCAAAGTAATTGGCCTAATTATTAATTAGTTGTATAATTTGTAGGCTTGTCAATTGAACTTTTTTGAACATTCTTGATTTCCAAACAAAATACGTTATATTTAGTACAATTTTCTAGTACAGAACATAAAAGTCACTTTAATTTCTTGATTGATATCTAAATTACACA
>JABFPJ010001372.1:0-26218 GCA_022817425.1 Gryon sp. ZL-2020 | reverse complement strand
CGCACTGTTTCCTTTTTTGCTTTGTTTTTTTTTTTTTTTTTTGTTTACAAAAACAGTTGATTTTTTTAGTGAAAAAATCACTAAATGATAAAACGTTAATAAAATATTATTAAATATATGAATTCCATTAATACTTCATAGTTTAATAATATTAAAAGAAAACATAATTTTTATCATAATTTAAAAAGTTAGCAATCCATACACAAAAATTAACTTTTACGTGAATATTTCAGATGCGAGTTACTTCTGCTTCATGAGTTTGAGTACAATTGGATTTGGAGATATGGTACCGGGTTCCTACCCTGACTACAATTTACACGATTCTCGCAACTTGACAGTGTGGTTTTGTTCCTGTTACATAATGTCAGGCATGGCCTTGACTGCTATGTGTTTTAACATACTCCATGACGAAATTGTTCATAGATTAAGTCATCAAAATGACAAACAAGACACTGTAAAATCAAGTCCAAGTGTCGACGAGCTAACGACGGATCCATTTGCGCTTACTTCGTGACAATTTCCGACTAGCACTCTTTGCCACAGAAATGTCACGGAGGAGAGTCTGTGCAGCGATTCGCCGTCCAATATCTTTGCTCACGAGAATGAAATTAATGTACTAAAGGATTCTTATAATCAGGTAGATGTAACCAGAGACTGCAAACCCATTCTCAAGTTGGACGAGCATCTGGTACCTATATCAGCAGTGTATACCTTGCCAGAAGTAGACGAAGAAGCAGAGGACAATACGGAAATGTAAATCGCCTTAGCGAACACTGCAGAAAATACTTCTTCGAGAGTAAAAAAAACCCCAATCTGAGAAAAATAATCTTTCAAAACCACTTTTTATATAACGTATTTATTTAAAAAAATAACACGATTCAATGTATTATCGACAATTTTATGAATATTAACTTGTGATTTTTTTAAATAAACAAAAATACAAATTCACGTATACTTCATTCAGAACATAATATTTTATAATGTGGGATTCTATTAAATGTTACATTTCAAAAAAACCACGTCTGCCAATTTATGTGCTTGCAAGATAACTTTTATGAAACATTACATCAAAGTAAAAATGTTTATTTAGTGACAAATAAAAGTGATCTACACTTTTATTCGTCTTCTCGTAAACAATAAATAAATAGAGAAAACACATTTCTATAACAGAAACGTGGGCAGTTTCCATTACGTTTCTTACAAGTAATTTTGAAACATTCCTTCATGTCGATATTTTAACTTCCGAATGTTATACTTGTCGTTATTCTTATACGATGGTATTAAACGACTTTGTAAATCCGGAAAATTTCTTTTTAATTAAAATTCGATCTAATAATATTTTATTCATTCAATATTATCGTCGTATCAACGAAAATAAATTTTAATGATATCAGTGTTTCTTTAATAAAAATTGTATAATTCAACCGAGTTGATATTAGAATAATCAAATTATTTAAACGAATAAAGATAAAGTAAATTTTTTTTGATAAGTCATTAATCATCTTCAACAATTTAAGCATTTATTTTAACAATCTATTTTTCAGTGTATCGTTCAATATAATGTATATCAATGTAATTTGTATTTTCAAAACTAATAGTATTTTTATTTAATTTATCTATATAAAATGAAACAGATTGTATATTGGATCGTGAAGAAACAGTAAATAATATGTAAAAACTATATTTTCTGAATGCAATGAATAACTTGAATAAAATTCATGCATAAGATGTATTTGGCACGTCCTATGCTCTTATGCATTTCAAGTGTTTTATAATATTTTCATCGTTGTAATAATGTTAACTTTAAGAAACGCGACTTTTTCGCGATGTCCCTGCGCTCTGTAATGTTTCTATAAATTTGCCTAGATAAGAGATTAAGATAAATTTTTATATCGCCATATGTTTGATATATATTTATATATATATGTATATGTATACACTATTACATATATATTAATACATCTACATATATATATTACTAAAATGTAATATATCTATTAAAATATTTTATTTAAGTTCAATGTTTGACTGTGCCGCAAATTGAATGACTATTAAAATTAAAGTTCATTGAGAAGCATGAATCTCAATGAGTATTTTTAGTCAACTTCAATATCTTTCGGCAATGTTCAAATGTATTACATAATTTTGCTCGCAACTTTGAGCACGCGATACATATGTTATATTAGTATTCTGATAATACAACATTTTTTAACAATGACTTAATAATTTTATGTGTTAACACGAGGAAACAATATTTCTAAAGCATGTAAAAAGCTTTTTGCGAGCAAAAATTGTGTAATTCATACAAATACGTACCTTAGCGTGTAAGGCATCATTTTCGTTCTAAACATATCATAAGGTAAGGCGCGGATAAAATCTTGCATAAATACGACAACATTGTACGTATTCATATTGCTAATATATCGCGCAAACTAAAAAAAGAGAACCTTGTGACAGTTTGGAAAGTATATTGATATCAAAATAATTTTTTACTTAACGAATTTACTTCTAATAATCTAATTTCATTACTGTTTGAATGTAAAAAATGGCAGTACATAATAATTGATGAAATAAATACAAAAATAAAATTATACTTTATTGATTTGTTTATTAATTGCAATATCTACAAAAACTCGATTTTTTCTTTATTACAATATTGCAATAAACAAATTTAAACAAACTTGTCAGCACTTTAGTTTCTGGAATAAAAAAATACCTTAAACATGTTATAAAATCGTTAAATTTTCTTGGGAAAATTTTTGAAATGTATATACTGTAATGACATTTTACATAACTAATTTGCATATTATTAAATATAAATAAATTATTTTCATATCAAGTATCTTAACTTTGATTCTTAAAAAAATACTTATTACCTGTAGCACTACAAGAACTAGAATTAAACAAAATAATTGTAAAAAACAACTTCATTACAGTGCCATCAATATATTTTGAACAAAAATTCCATCTTCATTTTGTGCACAAGGTTGATACTCTTTCGTTTGCGACTTTTGCTTTTTTGATCGTATCTTTCTTTATCTTAGCTTTTACTTGATCTCGAGGGAAATATAAGGCAGTCCTACGTCCAAGATGTAGCGACCGGTTCGAAAACTTCGCCGGACCAATTTTACGAGCGACATTCCAATGAAAGTCGCACACCAAGGGAATAATTTTTCTTAGTGCAGCAACATCTTAATGTCAATGAATATATGCTGGTTGATTGTTCATAATATTATCAAACTAAAGTATATACAAGCCAAAATAATGATAATTTTTCTTCATGAGATACTATATCAAATTATATTTTTACTGAAGGAAATATTGTTTGTAGTAATCGAATGCGGTAAATGAGAAATACTAATTTAACACATAGTCTTGAATTAACACAAAATGTGTTCAATATGTCTGAATATTAAAATTCTGAGATTGTAGTTGCATTATTTCTAAATATATGTTTATATATATTTTAATTTATCTATAGCTACATTATTTTTCATTAATTCTTAACAAAATTATAAGTTTAATAATTATTAATAATTATTAATAATTCTGCACAGAAACGGATAATTAACAGAAGAAATAAACAAACAAATTTAAACTATTAAAATAATCAATCGAGTATACAATATATATCAATTTACATACAATCATTTTTTTAACAAACCCGCACAAAAATAAACACAGTGGTTAGCTCAAAGATAAAATAATGGCTCATCAGCCATGACACGTATTAAGTCGGGTGTTATATACATTGAAAAAATGAATTTATTAAATACTTTCATTAATACCAAAAATTTTTATAAACTTTTTATATTTTATAAGACTTGTCTTTTCTTGTTTTACATATTAAATACCTATGTGTTTACTCTACGAGAACAGATTTGTACGCCGTATTAATACCAAACTCTAAAAATGTTAAATAACTTCATAGTTTCAAATATAGCCCCAAGTTTTAAAAATATATAATAAAAATGATTTCTTAATCAGATTAATTATGTTAACATTTATTATAAGTAATGTACAGTGTTACATTAAGGGTTCTCGATATATTATTTTTTAAATTATAAAAAATATGTAATTTGGATATTAATTGAGAAATAAATTATTATTCACAGTGATACATTAAAAATACATGTAAAATAAATAACTAACAAATAAATAAGTGTATTTATATCAACAAGTCTGAATAACTTTTTGAAAGTTTTGATTTTTATATATAAGTTTTATACATTATATAAATATTAACATTTTGTATAAATTTATATTGGAAATTCGGTTCTCATTTTACATTGAATTTATGAAATATTCTATATGTGAAAGTATATGGTATTTTTAATGAAAAAAAACTACGTAACTAAACAAATATAAATAATATTATGTAAATTGAGTTTGTAAAATAAAAAACGAAAAGAACAAACTGATTGTAAATATACGTTCAAAAATCAAAAAATTTCTTTGTAAATATTACTACAAAAGATTAAAGCAGTCCTCCTAAATTAAAACATGTGTATAATTGTTTGTGAACTAATGTATATCATATAGACACTAAATAAAAATGATGAAATTCTCAAAAGTCTTATTTCTCCACCTTTTCTTTTATTTATTAGTGAATTTAAATTTTGAGAATAAAAATTAGTTTGGTTGTATATAAAAAATGGAAATGATGTTATACTAACTATAACTTTAGCATTACATTAAATTTGATGTGCATGTGATTTTTAATCTTGACTAAGATGAATTCTTTAACGATGGTTTAAACTTTTACTAATTTTTGAATACATTTGTTAGAAATGTTGAAATAAAGCGCATGATTAAATCAAAACTAGTTTTAAATGCTATTATTATTATATTAGCTTAGTTAATTTATTTTAGTTAAATTTATAGTTATTGTCTTTGTATTCATTGCCTGAATATTTATTGTTCGCGTGGCATTTAAGTAATTCAGTATTACTAAAAATAATTCTCATTTTGATGAATTATTCATTAATTAACAAATATATCAACAAATTAAAGATAAATAATTGTTTACTTTTTCAGGTCGCAACACGAAAAATCCGTGAGATACATTTTTAAAGAACGCATTTAACCTTTCTTTATATCTGACCTTAATTTTTATCACAGTTTTCTGATTTAAAAGGTTTTATTCAATGTTTTTTAACATTAGAATCGTATATAAACACTTGACACACGAGTTAACTTTAGTCATATTTTTTCTACCTTTTGCAAATACAAAAATAATAATAACTTAATTTCAATGAAATTAAATTTGCTTAAAATGGTTCCTTTTGTAAAACTCATAGTTATTATAGCGATTTTGAACTCCTACGTAACAGGTAATATTTTTGAGTCAAAAACGAAATAAATAAATTATTTTATTTTTATTTCACGTTAATATAATACTTATAATATATTTTATCAATACGAAATAATTTTTGAATATGTAGGACTAAAGTATGAACATTCAAAAATTGTTGGCGGAACCAAAGCTGAAGATGGACAATATCCATATCAAGTGTCATTACGATTAAATAATCGTCATTTTTGTGGTGGATCTATCATAGATAAACGATGGATATTAACAGCTGCTCACTGTTTGGCAGAGTATATAATAACATTTTTTTTTTCTAATAAATAATTATTCAAAATAAGTGTAAAATGAAGAGTAAAATATTGCGAAAGTTATGTATAATTATTTCAATATATTTGAAAAAATAAACTTCCAGGTTTTCTTGAAATATCTAATTATAAACACAGTAAATCATATTGATATTTCGATTTTATATAATGTTTCATTTTCTAGATTTCAAGACAGAAATATAACAGCAGTTGTAGGAACAAATAAATTAGATGAAGGAGGTGAAAGTTACAATTCTGAAAAAATAATACCTCATGAAAAATATAATCCCAATTTAATTCGCAACGATATAGGATTAATTAAATTAAATAAAGACATAGAATATGGAGAAAAAGTTAAACCTATTACATTGCCTAAAGGAAATTTTGAAAAATCTGATTATCCTGCAGTACTGTCTGGTTGGGGCACAACAAGTGTATGTTACCAACAATTTAATTTAATGTTAAATGTTAAATCTGTATAATTAAATACATATTTCAATTATTATATCAATATTGAAGTAATTATATGTCAAATGTACTTTTTTATGATAGTATCCAGGAAAAGTACCTAATGAACTTCAGCATATTAATCTTACTGTAATCGACCAGCAAGAATGTTTAAATTCGAATTTCCGGGTTACAAATACAAATCTTTGCACTTTGAATAAAAAAGGAGAGGGAGCTTGTCATGTAAGATATATTAGTATACATTTTTGTAATTAGTAATTTCTTATAATATCAAAAATATAAAAATTGTACATATTTTTATTTTGATAGGGGGATTCTGGAGGACCACTTACTGCGGATAACGTACAAATTGGAATTGTTTCATGGGGTCGACCATGTGCTAAAGGTATTCCAGATGTTTTTACGAGAGTTTATAGTTACATTGACTGGATCGATGAGCAAATGAAAAGTGTAGACAATGATAAGGAGGAAAAGGAAGATGAAAAGGAAGATGAATCGGAAAACGAAAAAGAAGAAGAAAATAAGGAAGACAAGGAAAACGAGAAAATATAAAACCTGAAATATTTATGAACTAATACATCGAAAATGTATATATATACTGTAAATGTTATACTATTCAATATTTATTATTATTAGTTTAATATAAAAATATGTATTCATTTAATATAAAAAAATGTTCATTAATTACAATATTTCCTTTGCATTATATTATGCACTAAAAATTTTGTATTTGCATTTTTTAATAGTATCTTTCATTACAATATAACTACTAACAATAAAATTATAATATAAAAAAACTTCTAAATTTCTTTTTCCTACAAGTATTAAATATAATATATAATATTCTTCAATACGATTTTAATCTGAGGATGTCAAACGTTACCAGCGGTTGGAAATTCAAATTCCTGCATTTCTGTTGAATGATATTTGGGTCTATATCATTTAATAAATGAATCATAAAATTACCGAAACATGATTATCGGACTTTAAGAAATTTGAGTTTTGATATCTAAAAGTGATAATAAATATTTCTTATTAAATATAATATTATTACATATTTATGAAAAGACTATACATATCAATTATTTTAGTTCACTTATTTATTTCTATTTAATATGTATTTTTGTGTAAAACTATATTATTTTCTATCAAATTAGAATGCAAAACGTTTATATTTTATGGGAGAGATACATGCTTTCATAATTCCACAGTCTATTGAAAGATCTGTAAAGTGTTTTTGTTGTTCCCAAATTGTGTGAAGAGATACTTTTGTGAATAGAGAAGTAATGAGAAACTTACCATTACATTCTAGAATCAGTGTTTCCTCATGTTTTTAGATGAAGAAGAACAAATGTCCTAAATTTCATTGTAACAGTATGGTTTGCGAGCGGTTTTTTTACTTATTTCTGACACAAAGTTCTCGCAAAGAATAAATCTTCAATTTTCTTTGTTTGTTAAAAATTTTTGTTGGCGAAGAATTTTTATTTAACAAGTTAGATTATATATAAATAAAATTTTTCATATAAAAAGACGCTTTTTTCATTACTCAAAATAATGTAATGTTTTTTCAATACTTTATTCTTATTTATATTTTAAGAAAAGCATAAATCACAAGTTGTAATTAATAGTCTATTTTGTCATTTCTTATTACAAAAAACTGTCTATGTAAAAATTCTTGAACATACAATTCTGAACATAACAATTTAAGAATAGACCTTTTTCAGAAGAAATGACAATTTATATATTAAATTTTAGTGTTTGTGCATAATTCCCTATAACAGAATTCGAATAAGGTACGATATGAAAGAGCAAATAAATGCAAAACAGTTTATCGAGTAAAGATTTTATTGAAATATAAGGAATCTGTACCAGACAGAACTAAAATTACTGTTGGATTTGGTTCTACCGGGGTTCACATATCGTATATGCCTGCTAGTAATTGCATTATTATCGTCTCATTATTAATTATATACGTAGAGTTCGACAGACTATAAGTACAGAAACAATATTGAAGGTACACATACAGTCTATCTTCAAGATCTAAACCTAAGAAAGATATTCGTTTCACGATATACATATACAACTTAAATTACCACGTTGTTATTTACAATGTTCGTACAACGTACAACGAAAAAATTGTATTTTCTACGTTTCATGACGCTGGTATATCGTAGATTACTTAAAGTGATTGTGACTATTTACATTTATACAAAAATGTTTAATATACAATTTCAAAGTTATAACATTCAATGTGTGCGGGAAATAATGACCAATATTAAATTATTTTTTGTGTTTAAATACAAATAATAGTCTTTTTTATTATAAAAACAAATGGTATTCAAAAATAAGATACACAATATGAAGAGTCTAACAAGTTGACTACATTTGGTTTTCATACGTATAAAAATTGTGTAAAATTTGTTTATATAAATAAAATTTATAAGAATAAATAATATCCAATTAATTAATTTCGATAAATATAAACTAACAGTAATGGTATTTGTGGTTTTAAAATATATACGAAATAGTATAGTTAAATGCGTATATCAATAGGTTGTATTGTAGAACATAAGGAACATTTTTATGCTATAACAATGCATAACAAAGTAAACAAGACATAATTCAATTTCGTAAAATTAACTGAAATATAATTTACATTACATCGCACATAAACAAAAAACGCAGTTTTTTTGTTTAGGGAGTTTTTGAAAGATTCATTTTCCTCGTTATGTAAAATCATGTGTGCACAATGGTAGATGTAATAGGACATTTTCTTTTGCAGAGATTTACAAACCTCGTTTTCGGCTCAATGTTTTAAGTTACACATAAATACGTATTTCATCCGTCTTATTACAAAATATATTATTTCAAAACTCATACCATGTACGATTCTCAGAAAAGTCAAAATCCAAAAAATGTTCAATTCACAATACAAATTGACAATTCTGACATAAATCAAAATTAATGAATGACGTGTTTTTATTATAGAAATATTTACTAAAGAAGTTAATTTTTATCGAAATATGTACTAGTTGCTTTTTGGTTTGTCATGTTCTCTACTTAAAAATAGTACTTTTTATTTTCGTTAGTATCACAAAATGCTATATATACATTATTCGGAACATATAGATAGATAATGAATTTACTTCACAATTGAATTTCCAAAAATTTTAATTTTAATAACGCAGCATTATTTAATTTTGTATTAGTTATTAGTTATCAGTTTTCTATTGAAATTCAATTGCGAATAACATTATTATTCAGTATTAAATTTTAATAGTTGATCAAATAAGATAAGATATTAAACTCAAGAACGAGTTGATTATAAAAAATGTGATAAGTATTTAATATTTTTTCATGTGTATATTAGCTTTAATAGAATTTTATGGATTTGCATGACTTAAACATATTTACTGATGTTTAATGGAAAAAATGTCACTTCACTAATTATTAAAAAAAATTATTTATAATATTCAATATAATTAATGTGATTTACACTTTCTTAAAGAAAATAATAAAAAGATCTTAATTTGAAGCATATTATATTATTCCGTAATTTGAAAATTTGTTCCGCTCTTGAGTTTATTGTGTTAACAATAATTTGTTTAAAGTATAATTTATACATCAAATTATATCACAATCATATTATCATGTGAAAAATTTGTTCAAACCGTGTTTACAAAAATAAATATTTGCATAACAATTTATATTTTGATACTTATAATTTTGTGATGTAACACAAGTTATTCACAGCTAGAAATATTATGTGATAAAAGGGTTGTAATTAAATCGGATTTAAATCGAATTTTATACAACCCTATATTTATAAAAAATCCAATTTAAATAGGATTTCAACATCCTTATTTGATCATTTTAACCAAAATTTTATAATTTCGGTGGTATTTTCGTTTCAATAAAATAAATTTAAATAATCACATTTATTTAAAGTCAAATGAAATATCTACATGTATTTTCGTTCCAAAATCTCGAAGTCGTAATTTCAAATCAGGAACGTACTTCAAGGAATGAAAAATGTTGAAACAATAATGTTTTAATACTTGTTAACAATGTAAACACACGTGCAAATTATAATTTGATTATTAAATTCATAAGAAATGAAAATTAATTAGAGTTATGTGTTTACATGCAAAAATCAAATTCAATTTAAATTATTTGATTGCATATCTATTTTGTATAAAGTCTATTAAATTTAGTACTCAGACCTTAAAAATGTATCTTGAAATAAATATAAACTTAAAAGTTATTTTAGTCATCATAATAAGAAAAAATATAACGTACACGTGCGTTAAACATTTTGTCTTGAACTCCCTCGACTGTACATACAATATGTGAAAATAATTTATATATTTACAATGACACATTTTATATACATATATATATACGCGCGAATTAGTATATACATATGCGTAGACCTAATGGGCGCTCAAATAGTCGCTCTAAATCAGAAAGAGACGATCGATCGTGCACAAAATTGTATATAATAAATAAATACAAACAGACACGTTTCAAATTATTTTGAAGTTACATTAACTTCCGTCGCACGGTAAAGATGAGAATTGTTTTTAAAACATTCAATTGTGCAAACTTAACAAACAAAACAAAACTAGACATATAATTTAATCTACGCAATTGGTGCTCATTGTCAACAAAAAGAAAAACAGCAATAATAACGTTTAATTATTACTGTATGAATCGAATAAAGTTCTTATAAATATGTACATGTGGTTCTTAAAGGGCCAGCGAAGCAGTCACAAAAAGAACGACGATCTTCGTTTAAAGTGACTAATTGAAATTTCATTCGATACGAACTTGAGAAAAACAAATATTTGTTATCATATATAATCTAATATATGATCTTGAATAAATTAGCTCGAGTTAAACTGAAGTTATATTTCAGTTTTTCGATCTAATTTTGTTTTTTTTTTTATCTTTTCATTTTTATATATATAATATAAAAATACCACCGACAAATTTAGTACAGACGTACCAGAATCAATGAATTATGACTCTTTTTGTATCTAACCATGCGATTTGGTCAAATTTGGCAGCAGTTTGGTCGAAATATTTGCTCGCAAATTAAATTAGTAAACGTCGCTCTTAGGATCTCTTTCGCGGAAGAATCCCTTTTCAGTCTTACACTCCCTTATGGTAACCGTCTTAAGGTTGACCGTAACATCAGTGATAAAAACCTGATCAGCGACAGGATTTCGAGCATGCCAGTAATCAGTACCAGGGCTCAGTAGAGGGACATAGATGTCAGGCTTAATAATTTCCGTTTGTTTAATATTTGAAGTATTGTTGTTAAGGTTTGTGTTATTGTTATTATTGTTGGTTATTGTATTATTGTTGTTATTGTTGTGACTGTGGTGGCCGTTTACCACCGGAGGTAGTAACCTGTTATTATTTGTGTAAGAGTCAGTTGGATTTGGAGACTTATGACCATTTGTTTCAGTCGTAATTGCAGTTGTCTGCTTATCTTTGTTGTGATCAGAAATATGTCTCTTTTTCGTAGGTTGTTCCAATGGTGTGTCAATTCCTGGTGAAATTGACGCCGGAAGACCGCGAGGAAGAGAAGGCGGAGGTCCATGTGGAACGTCTGCTTCAGCCCTCTTTTTCTCCTGTACTGCTGGAGCTGGTGTTGTTGGAACGGCTGGAGTAGGTTCTTCAGGAGTTGACTTTAAGGTTGATGATGACGGCCTTTTACCATTTGGTTTATGATTCTGCAAAAGTTAATATGCAATTAGTAAAATATATTGTATCAAATAAAGTATGTATGATTGATGAGAAAAATCAATTAATAATTAATCCTTATAATGATGTATTTACTTATATTTTAGTTTTGCAACTTCATGTGTACGAGAAAGCATCGAACACAATATATAACTAATATTCATTAAATTATAGTCATATAAGTAACAAATATTATTAATTCTACAATTTCATTACATGTTCATAACAGTTTAGTCAATTCTTTTCTGAGTAAAAAAATTTAATTATATTCATATTCGGTTAATAATTCAGTTAAAATTGCTTTTTCAGAAATGTGTGAAATCTTGAAATCATGTCAATTTTTGTTAAGTATGTTTCTTTTATAATTGTTAGCAACAATCTGATTAAATATATTTTCTATATTTATTCGATACAAATTTTTTCATTTTTAGATTGCCTTATTATGTTTATCTACAAGAAAATTAAAGGAATATTCGATTCTGAAGATACATGAAGTTATTATATTATTATTGGAAAACAATTAATTGAAAAATATATTCACGAAATATTTTCTAAAGAATATTCAAAAGAACAAAATCGTGTTCTGTACTTTATCAGAGAGATTTCATATCAATTTATGTCTATTTAATATAAATTAAATAAATACTTTTGATATATAATTGTTTCTTTATGGATAAATTTGTATTTTCTTTCAGGTCATGAATAATGTCATTTAAAAAAACAAAATATGTAAAACATGTAAAACATAAGTACTTTCTAAGGTAAATTCATGAAAACGGTGAAAATGCACTTTGCTGAATGAATAGTCGTTCTCATAAGTAATAAATGAATGAATGATTTATGTTGTGGAATACTTGTTTATACACTTATTGAAAATTTAATAAATAATTGTTTCTCATTTTTATATATATTAATTTGTATATATACTTAATAATTTCATGGAATATAAGATTGTAATTTAACAATATTTATTACACATACATGATACGACACAGCATTTCCTTTGAGTGGTAACAATTTGGGTATTTTATTAGGTGATAAGTTTCCAATCCCATTTGTTGGACTGCTTGTCGTGATTGTTACTCCGATTTTACCCGACTCTTTACTCAGAACCTCGGCTTTTCTTTTTGTGCCTGCAGGTTCTGTTGGAAGAAGAGGGATTTCGACACTGCTGTCTGTATCGGAATCTACTCCAAAATTCGGGGTCGCAAGGTCTGGTGGAGTAGGAGATTCATGACCATCCAAAGAACTCTGTCGAGTATCCTCATCGTTTGTTACATTATTTAACCTGGGAGATTTTTCTATTGTTGGGGATTCATCCTGACTGTCTTCTCCAACTCTTTCATCTCCGCCAGGTTCCTCTTCTA
Source organism: Gryon sp. ZL-2020 (assembly GCA_022817425.1). Lineage (NCBI taxonomy): Eukaryota > Metazoa > Arthropoda > Insecta > Hymenoptera > Scelionidae > Gryon > Gryon sp. ZL-2020. The sequence continues at coordinate 13,016 of JABFPJ010001372.1, read as the reverse complement.
CCACCAAATTTGCAAGAACTTGTTCCTGTGAATAAAAGGACTGTTTAGAAAACGCACATTTTCAATATTCTCTTCAAACCTCTGATTTGGAATAAAAATCAAACAAATGTAAAAATGTTCAAGATAATTTCTTTGTTCAACTTCTTATTATTTATCAATGAAAATTATATATTTATCTAATATAATTATTACGGTAAATTGTTATAAATGAAAAGTATTAAGTATATATACTTGGAATCTTAATAAATCTATTATAGTTAACAGAAAATGTGACTTTGTATGAGAACTTTTATGAAATGAATCACTACAAGGTCATTATGGTGTGAATTTCAACTACTTTTCTTTTTTCCTTTTTCTTTTCTTTTTTTAATATAATAAAACTTATTACTATTAAAATCTTGATTCTTGGTTACTTTTACATCAAAAAGAAAGTTGTTGAAATTTGTATCAATGAGTTTTATTTAAATGGAACAAAAAATTAACAAAATGATTTAGAGTTTGATGTCAACATACAACGGACAAAACAAATGAATTCAACTCACGTTGTATCTGGTGTCCCTTCGTCTGGGCCTTCTTGTGACCCCATCACTTCCTTTTTGACTCTCCTCGTACAATTCTATTAACCTGACATCCAAAATATTTTCTTCTGGTTCCCATGTATTGTATCTAAACACAAATTTGCATTTATTAAATAAAATCTTTAAATAATTAGAATGATTAGATGAATAATTTGATGATTTAATACATTTGTAACAGAAAATTGAATTTAACATTAAATTGAAATTATATACTATTTCAGATTGATTGTTCTACATTTTTTAACAATGCGATTGTTTTATTTTATTTATATAATAGTTTTTAACTGAAATTATAAATAAATATTTATTCATATAAATTTAGAAATCCCATTCTAATGAATGATTCTATCTAATCTTTTCTTATAAAAAATATGTTCTGACCAAAGATTTCTTGTTTTCTTCGTTTTATTTAAAGACTGTGTTCTTTGAAATTTTAATGATTAAATCTTACTACTTCATTTTGAATCAACAAAGTTTTGATCTTTTCGGATAAATCAGCATCTCATTCTTTTAATTTTTACGTTCGAAAAATGGTTTAGTAAACGATATATGGTAAAATTGTGTTTAATCAATCATATATTTTGAATTGAATGATTTTATATTTAAATGACTAAAGTATAAGTAAGTTTAGTATATTTCATTATTCATTATTATTTCAATGTTTCATTATTATTAAATACGAAAATATATACAATCATCATTCTTATTAAAATGATATACTTAACGAAACGATTAATTACACTAATCACAATATAATTGTTTTCTTTGAATAATAGAATAAGATATTTTATTGCATCTTTTAAAATAACTTTATAATGACCGAAAACGAATTTGTGAATGACAAGTGTTCCGTAGTTTTTATGACTATATCCAGAATCATAAGTATACGACTTGATAATAATGAGATATAATTGGAAGAAAAAGAGAAAGTACCATTAAGTCATAATACAAAGAAGAGAAAAAAAAGCAAAACACATGGTATAAATCTTATAGTGATTTAAAACCAGTAGCCCACCTACACATGTTCGACATAATTTGAGACATTGTATAGCCATAAAATCATTTGCTTGATTTTATGACTTTTAAAAAAGTCGCCAATAACTCTGTTGATTAGGATTAGTTTATTACAGGCGTAAAATTGTAAAACAAGTTTTTCTTTAAAATATAATACATTTTGAGTAAGATTTTATTGTAAAGGTATATGTAGTGTAGTTTATAATTGAATATTTAGTTTTTTTGTAATTAAAATATTTGTTATACTTTGTTTTAATTTATTATGTAAAAATATATTAATGCATTTTTTATCACATAATACATATTAAGTTTGTAAGTGAAGCAATCAATCTGTGCCTTCAATAGGGAAATGAACTTTTGACATCTGTTCTTTCATTCAGTAAATCAATTTCTTGTTTAGAGTATACTTACTTTTTACTCCAACCTTTCCATTTGACAAAATATTCTACTTTTCCCTGCAACAAACAAGAAGACATTTGTAAATATAATACAATTCATAAAAAAATATTGAGGCTTTTATTCAAGTTTTATTCTAGTAATAAAAGCTTATGGACAGAACAGAATTAATTATGTGCATCCAAAAATTGTTGTTAAAATTCTTTTTTGTTAATATAATATATATTGCTATATTCATTTTTGCTAAGGAATAGAATATTGTTTTATTCTTAAAAGAAAACTTATTTCTACTGAAAAATTGCGTTTTAAGAATCTTATTTTTACGAAGAATTACAATAGTTAATAACATTTTCTATTATTTATAGTTAAAATGAAACAAATAATGAATAGAATTGAATTCTCATAAGTAAGAAATTAAATAAATCCCCTAATAAGGTTCAGTTAAGGCAATTTTAGTTTAAACCAAAATCGAATAATCTTATTGGAATCTTATTGGCTTATATATACTTATTTGAACAGTATTACGAATCACAAGAAATATGATGCTTTGGCTTTAGTTCTGTATATAGTATATCAGGTTTTATCCAGGTAAAAGCAAGCAGAAGTAAATCAAAAAAGTAAATGTAGTAGGATTTTCTTTGTGACAGTATGTAAGGACAAAATTGTGCCGTTTTTCTGTATGCATACTTGTAAGAGAATGATTTTTAGAATAAAATTGCTCTTTACTTTGGGACGAAAATGTGAAATCAACGTCATAGATCCGACACTTTTACGTAGTTATAGAATACAGTCATGCGACTTAAACTTCAGCTGTTGCCCAGTTGCATAACGGAATTCGTATCCCTAACACAAGTTGGAATCTCGCGTACAACTTAGGTCAGAACAATCTAGTACGGAAACACAGTAGATATTTGTGTAAAAATGTTCTACTATTTCAATGCATATCACAAAAATTATTAAAAATAATATTTGTTTAAGTTTGTTTATAATTATTTAGATTAGTATATAATCTATAAATATTCTCAAATGAAAAAGCATTAAGTACTGAATATTAACATAAATAATTAAAATCTCTATTTTATTAAAATTAATTTTCAAATTTGTAAAAAGATGGTCTTCTTTTTGAAATGTTACGATAGTTTACATTTATAAAAATAGTTTAGCAAATTTTAACTTAGAAAAATGATAAAACTCAAACTGAGTGAAGGAAATATCTACTGCTTAAAGAAATCATCTAACGAAGTAAATTTGCAGTCTTAACAAATTATTTGCAATCTTAACAAATAATTGAGAAATTACAGAATGTTTGTCAATTTTTCCATATTAATGTGTCCAAATGCTCACAAATGTAGGCGAATATATGTAATGGCAAAAGAAGAATATTTACAAATCATCTTCTCCAAATGTTCGGTTTTCGTCTTTTCGAGGCTTCAGGCAGATTCAGCAAGTAATCAATCTTTCATTGTCTTCTTAATCTTAAAAACTGCAGACACGCGAAAGATAAGATCACAAAAATAGGCTGCAAGAAATGATGCTATCGATTTTCGTATTCTTTACTTTGCGTTGTTTGAGTTGTGATTATTTTATAGTTCGAACAAGACAGAGCCGACTACTCGAAAATCGATCTCCCTGAAGACACATTGCCACCGACAAAATTCTCAATGTATCGCATGTGGTAGGGTCGATAAAACGGGCGGTGTTGATTCATGATACTTTCGTTCATTGGCCGAAAGCCAGCGGGTTAAATTTTGCCGGCAAAATTGTATGCGCTAGCGGATATACGACAGAAGCATAAGTTATGAATACAAGGTCGACAGGTCGACCTGTTCCAAATGTTTTTAAGACTGTAAACAAAATGAAGATTCGAAAAAAATTGTTGCATTTGTTAAATGAATTGCGTTTTAAATTATGTTTTCATTCATGGTTCTCCTATTTTTTGTCTTTCGATGTAAAACTAATATTTTAATTGTTTGCAATTATAATTAATGTTTATATTCAAAAAACCTAAAATTATCGTTTCATATTGTTGACATTGACGTTCAAATCTTCTTCATGTACGTACTGATCCGTTAAGAGAGAAGAGAAAAAAGTGTCAATTTGTATTTGAATCAATATGGAATAAAGAACAAACAAGAGAAATGCTTTATCAAAATTTTTAGCAACATCATCAAATGCAATCGAAAAAGTCACGTTTTTCGAGAATCATAGATATATTACTGTGAATTTTTTGCTGGATTCTTTGAATATCGTTTTATGATTATAATTTTGTTCATTTAAATTGATTCTTTAAATATCATTTTTTCGAAAAATTAACTTAACTTTACATCTTGATGATTTTTTTATTTTTAATATGGATATAATTGATATTAACAAATGTTAAAATTTCATTACAACAATAAGTCAACTATTTTTCACTTTGGTTGAATACGATATGATTGTTCAGAATTGCAGTAGACATGGTAAAGAACGAAGTCATTGAATAGAAGTGAAATATTATATAATTGTGCCGTATGATATTTTATACGTTTTGTCGGTTGCATGTTTGCATCAATTGCATTAATTCTGGTATTTTATTTCGTCAAAACAGTTTTTGCATACATATTACGTTATAATTTCAATTCGCCATAAAAACTATTAGGGGAGGAAAATCAACAGTTAAGTTTACTTTTAAATATTGTTAAACATTCTTTTGCAATTTATGAATTGAATGGAATGTTATATTATTGTATAATATTTTATATACAACAATATAATTGCATAAATTATTGATATGAACTTTACATATCTAGAATAATCAGAAAAAAGTGCTGGATTTAGTATTATAACAAGGATCCTATACGAGAAGTTTCTTGATATGGAAATACGTTTGTCATCGTACCATAAAAAGATTTCACTGAGAAAAGACGGCTTCTTCCAATAAAAAAGAGACTAATAAAAATTAGGTAATAAAGAAGTAATTGTTGTGTTTTTCAATTTCAATAGTTCTTAAATTATTCGTATGGTTATAGAAATTCGATGTATAACTTAACTTGTTTATTAGAAATGTTTATAGATAGTTCAAGAGAAGTTTTTAGATGTTCAAGATAGATAGTTTCAAAACTTATATACTCGAAACACGTTAGATTACAAAAGAAACGTGCTTCTAAAATGCATTGAAAACAAATTCCAAAAATCAATCTTTTTCGTGCAAAATCTAAGTTTTGTATCAATGTAAATTTATGGACAGTTGTCTCTAAGTATACAAAAGGTTAGTTGAAGTATACGAACATAAAAAGTACGGGTTATGTTAATGTAATTTCTTTTCGTAAAATGCTTGTAAGATTGACGCATATTCTTAAGAAATGCGTACTTTTGCATTGGTCAATCTCAATTGTACTTTATGTGGTTATTATTATTTATCAATTCTATTCCTTTTTATACAATGTATGCAAACATTCCAGATGAAATCTTAAAAATACTTCCAAGCATGCTTGACAGAACCAATTATTGCTTAATCAATTACTACTTAACAACAATAATAACAAGAGTATATCTTTGAGTGCAATAAATTACGTTACTGATTCAAATTAATATACCAAGTAAATCTTAGTCATCTGTGTTAGATACTGCAGACATTACTTCTTATCGATTTAATATTAACGCAACAAGTTGCTTGTTTACCTTCAAATTGATAACTAAGTAATCTAATTCCATGCAAAAAGTCTTTATTTATTTGACTTACTATAAAATTATAGTTACTATTTCTTTAAATATAGTCGGTTTAATATGTTTCCATAACATTAAGAGAATATTACGGTTCTGATAATACAATATCCTTATTGATAACTTGAATTCATTTAACGCAATTTGAAATCCATTTGAACTAATTTTAACCCTTTGATGATCGAATGTCGCAAAGTGTATACAGAATTATATGTAAACAATTCCTGCGATCATCAACCAGTTAAGCTGATTTTCGACTAAGACTAGTGCATTATGATTAATACTATTAGATATTAACAATAATGAGAATTCGTTACTACTTTTCTCCAAAGAAAATATTCAATTATTATTCAACAAGATGAGTGGTAATTCAGTTAAAAAAAATCGGTAATATTAAACAAGATTTGTTCTGTTTTAAAGTTTGTTGGTCGTTTTCTTCATGCAAGTATAATAAAATAAAAAAACATTTGATTAATTCATTAACAGTTAAGTCAATTCAAACAAACATTAGTCTATTCTGTATAGAATATGCAATATATCCACGTTATAACCAAAAGGTCTTTGTTTTATTTGGATCTAAGCATATGAATATGAGATTAATTAAAAATGCAAGAACTTTTCTTTTGAATCGAAGTCAGTGATTTAATTCGGATGGTTTAACAATATAAGAAAATTAGTACTTCTTGCTTCAGCGGGAACACTTTTTGCTGTTCAAACAAACATCGCTACAGTTCTAAGAGTGTAGTTTAATGTTGCTGAAGTTCATTGATGATGCAGAAAGTTGTTGTTCATGCCATAAAGTATTCAAATAATTCCCCAATGCATGCATGATAAAAAATAGTATAATCTATATTACTCAAGCACGACAAAGGCAATTTTCATTTTTAGAGTATTCTTGAAAATTGCTTTTTTCGTTCTTTTGTAATGTAAAATTTTGTTTGCGCCATGGGATGTAAACTTAAATTCTTTTTCTCTCACGATTATGAACCTCATTTTGTATTCGGTTTTGTTCCAGAAAAAGGAATTTAGGTTTTCATCTTTCGTGTCCGATAGAAGAAAGATATACTATTAGAAAGAGGTAAGGTAAAATAAGAAAGTGCATGATTCTACTTAATATGTCTATATTATCAAAATCAAACAATCGGTAGAATAATGCTATTCCACACGTACAATAACTACAAAAGCTTTGATCTGAAAAGTGCAGATGTGTGACGGATATAACTTGATTCTCTCTATCAAGTATCAATACGGACCAACATCCGTTGGCATTTAACGACTATACATTGCGAGGCACGGCTCTCGGAATAAATTAAAAGAGGAGGGGCAAAGAAGCAATGGAGTGGCTACAAGAATGATGCGTAGTGGGGTAAGAGAAACGACTTGGATGCACAAACAAAATTCTTGTTCTGTCAGGTGGCGCCACCAGTGACGAAGGTTTGCACTAAGCCGCTTACCCGTTTCTCTCTCTTTTTCATAATTCTCTCAGCGGCGTACACTCTGTCTCCTAACTCCATGTTTGTGATTTGTCAAGTTTACACTTAATTAGTATATCCAATAAATAAATCCAGGCGGTTTGACACAAATCCTCACTCCTTAATTGAAAGGATCACTAATATTATAAACAATAATATCCATTTGAGAAAAATGTTTCGCCGATGATGAATTCACTGGTAACTGGACACTGGTAGTACTAAACTAATAATTTAATCCACAATATTCTGACTGCTCATTGATCACTACTGTCTTAAAACACGTGCCACGCATTTGGCCATGACCAATGTTTTCAGTAGTGACTTGCGTTGGCCAATGATTAGGGACGTCGAATGTAGTACGTATTAACACACGTACAGACGACAGCGCTATTCAAGACGATGTTTTTAGCGACGCTAGTAGTTCGGCCGGTGAGCACGGGCGACGTACGCGCTCTCGTACGTGCCATCAGCGGAAAATTCGCAAAATCAACTGCGTACACTCAACCGGGTCGTTTTTGAGTGTATCAGAGCCAGGCCTGATGTTGCTGGGCTCGTGTTCTCGTGGACACCGGCGCCAACGAACCCGCGCGGACCCGAAAACTTGTGAGTTTTCGTTGCCGTTACGTTCGGGCGAGATCGGTCCGTGACGTCAGCGAGTCCCCCTTGCGTCGTAAACACCAAACATGGCCGTCGAGGAGCAATACGCCGAGTAAGTGCGTCCGCGTAAGTCGGACAAAGGAAACGTCACAGGACTAGAGTCGCTTCTCAAGATTCTAGTGCCAATTAAGAGCTAATTATTCGGCTCAATTATTGGTCCCACGACCTTCGTGGGTGAAGGTAATGCCAAAGTATCCAAGCGACGCGTCAATCGCGTCCGTAACACTCTCCGGTTCGAGGCCGACTAGAGTCGAAGTCCGCCGAACCTACCTTCGAGAGCCCGGTGGACTCGTCCGACCCGTACCCAAAGCGCTGGTGGGGGGAGAGCGATCGAATGGTAGGGATAGAGAGCGCGGGCGCCAGGCGTCGCGCGCGGGAGCGCGAGAGAACGACCGCCAAGGGACGCGGGGCAACTATACGGCAACGGAAAGCGCGCGCAACCCAGGAGGGGGAACCGTCCTCGGGACAAGAAAGCCGACTCTGCCTGCCACCCCGTCCCCCTGTTTGTGTGTGTTCGCGCGCTCTGCGACGTTGCCAAGTTTACTTGTCGATACTCGCAGTAAATGTCAGCGCGCCAGTTTACCCGCGCTATTACCGAATTATTTCTTCAACAACACACTATATTCACTGCTCTAGGTTACACTCCAACTACTCTAGATAACTACAAGTACTGTACACTATGGCTTTTCCATCAAATTTCCACTTTTTCAAACCGGGATTTCTAATCCGGCAACAATGCGACCCCTCTGGCGATATCCCTTTGGTGCACTGTTCCCGTTAAATCACGTTCAACTGTTTACGCTGCCAATGTTAATCCAAATCCACAACACTGTATGGTTATTCCACTGGCGAATTCGAAATTCACAGATTTCCGTTAAAATACGTCACTCGCAAAATGAGCGTGTAAGCTCGTCCGATCCCGAAACGAGAATGTCCTCCGCGTCGACGGGAAGAGACAGGGCCACTCTTCTCCGTCCTTCGGCGTAAAAGTTTGAATAAAAAGTGGCGGCAGTTGGGTTGCTATTGGCTGCTCCACAGTACCCAGCCGGTTGTTGGAGAGGCGCGGGCGCACTCATCCAATCACAGATTGGGGACGGCCTAGTGATATCCCCTCTTTGTGGCCACACTGGGCGGGCAAACTCCTCAGAGCCAGTAAGCTCAGCGCTGTCCGTCCCCCTCTTTCCCGATCCCCTCGAGCTAACTCCGACGGGAACCCATATAGCGTAATTACCGCGTACCCAACGGCGGCGGCGGCGGTACCAGATTTGCGTGGTGGGAGAAAGTCTGTCTCATTCTATCTCATAAGCCAGGTATTACAAAAAAACACGAACAGAATCGACGCTGCGATTCTCTCATGATCTTGGTAAGACCGCACGCTGAGTTTTTGGAGTTTTAAGGGGAAATCATGTTTTACGCTTTTTTCCCCGAGATCTCCTGGTACTGACAACTGACGATGCCAACTTTTAAATGCCAAGTCCTTGTCTCACACACTGTTAAGGGTGCAAGTTAAACAAGGACGTGGATATTAGGGACGTCCCCAGTGAGCATGAGCGCCGACAATAGTCGTTGCGGACGTGCTTGTACTTTGAGAGAGCAGGGCGTGCGGAACGGGGGGCTTCCCCTCTCGCGAAAGCGACGGTATTGAAATATTCCGGAGAGCCGCGCGGCGATGCCGCTTTTACTCGTCGCAGCGCGCTCTCTTTTTCAGCGCTCTCCTTCTCGCTTCTTTCGTTCTTTCGCTTGTGCCTTCCAACTCTCCTACCTCCCGTCCCGCGCTCCAGTGCGCCAACTGCGGATTAACCACCAACGTCGTTAAGACGCGTACCCTCTTCTGCGCGCCAAACTTTCCACCTCTCCTTTTTGTTGCGTATTTCCCTTTTTCGCTCCCTTTGTTATTTGCTCACTCTGTTACTCTCTTTCTCCCCCCTCTTATGTTTTTGACTTGCGCGTCCCTTAGGGCCAAATTGTCGAATAGAGTAGCTACGTCGAGGATGGTGCCAGTTGAGTTTAATGTATGCTCTTTTTTAATATTTTGGTCACACTGTTCGGTTGATTGAAATCTTTGCATTCAAATTTTGGGGTACACGATCAAATTTATGCATTTTGAAAATGGAATATTTTATGAGTACGAGTTCTTTGTTTATTGCCGCGTATATAATTTCATGGATTTATTACGAAATTTAAATACGCTAGCTAAAAAATGTAGTATTATGCATTGCAAATATTTGTTACCTTTGTACTGATAAATTTAGAATAAGTTAAAGTTTGAGGTTCGGACTTCAAAAGTTAAATATGTTTCAAAAAACTATGTTTTGAGTAATAAAACGAACACATAGATACCAGTTTTGTCGTATATCGTATGTTTTCATTAACTAAGAAACTATATTCCATTTTTGAGAATACCATGTGTCGTATTATAAATAATAAAGAATAGAAAATAATTAGAAAAAACTATAGTATAATGCAAGCTGATCAAATATATTTGAGATTAGACATACACTCAGAGAAATTTACGGTAAGATTTGACTCCAATCACTTTTTATAGTTAACACAAGCAAGATTCTGCGCAGAAAATGGTCTGGACAGACCATTTTATAGTTAATTTTCAGTTTTATTGTTAAAATAAAAATAAAGTCTGATTCGGTTAACTATAAAAAGTGATTGAAGACAAATTGTAACCATATTTTTTCCTCTGTGTATATGTATTCTACTTTAATACACAAATCAAATCTCGAGTGATGAATCTTTACTGCTGAAGATACTTTAATTATTTGCAGTTATATAATGATTGATGTTCTTCGTATGAAATAAAATCTCCAATCATATCATCGTCCGTTAAACAATACAGCATTTCTTCTTACATGTGAACCGAAAACCGCTGTTTCTTAGTCGAAGAAGCTTTCCAAAAATTGGATTCTCGATGTTGTTCGTTTAAGACAAAGGAAATACAAACATTTGGTAGAAAATAACTGCTGACAATTTAAATGTCAAACCACAAGTTGATACAAAACTGTAAATGATCGACATCGCGCTGAAATTCATCTTAAAATCATACCATGAACGTATGGAAAAGTACCACAGAAAAACATCGCGGATTTGTTTTTTATATATTGTCAATTAAAAGTCATAACATTTACAGACAAAAGTAAACATATTAAATTGTAATACAACATTTTCACGCGATATGTCTTATCGATATCAACGGGAAATTACTTTCAAGTTGAATGAAAATGGTCAAAAACTGACAGTTTTGTTACTTAAGGTAGTAACTATCAATAAGGCAAAATAGTCAGAATTTTCTGAAAATTTATTAATATCTTAGTCAAGTCAGTTTCGATAATCCCTCAAAATTGCAAGATGATTTAGTATCCCAAAGAAAAGATACGTAATGATCAAAACTGAATAAAATACATTAGCGGTATAGGAAACAGGTTCGAAAACAGTAGAACTTTTTTAATAACCCACATAATAATAGTCAGATGTGAATACACATTAAAATATAAGTCATGAACCTAATGAATAAAAAGTTATCAAAATAGTTTTTTTATTATTCATGTTCAAATGTTGAAAATATACAGTTTTTGGCCATATTTAAGAGAATCCTCCTGCTATTTAGATAGGTGATATGCGATGTCATTGTTATATAATTTGTAGAACAAACTGAAATAAGAGTGAATTTGAACAGTATATACTATTATTGCAAATTTTTATCTGCAAAAACTAACTTTTAGACATGATTGTTTATAAGAACCCTAAAAATACGCACTACACGTAGCCAAATAATACAGGAATTTTTACTGTTGAAACGGATTTCGAGCTGTATAAGAGAACAAACAAAAGAAATTACTGTTTTTTTCTAGAAAAATGTTTGTTTACATCATAATAATTCTGGTTAAAAACAGTAATTTCTTTTGTTTGTTGTCTTATACAGCTCGAAATCCGTCTCAACAGTAAAAATTCCTGTGTTATTTGGCTACGTGTACCTATAACGATATAGTTATAGGTACACTTTAAAATGTTTACAAACCGATTTGTGTTATATATACATTTTTGTTCTGTAAAAGAATCATGTAAATTCTTCATGTTAATAATTAATAGTTTTTACAGTCAATTTTACTTTGAAATATGATTACAAACAGTAAACAAATAACAGAGTATTGTAAGTTTCGATATATTTTAAATTTGAATGTTAAAATAAGTGATGATTATAAATTATCACTGTAAGAAAGATTTGTTTCATTTTGTTAATTTCAATAAAATATTCTAAAATGAAAACTGCACTAAAAAATACCATAAGTGTCTCAATGTTTCATTCTTAAGACGTTTTTCGCGTCTGAATCACCTTGGTAGTGTAGTGTGATTACACCTAATCGAGATAAATAAATAAATAAATAAATAAATAAATAAAACACTGTCTTTGGATGGAAACGAACATTTTTGGACGAAAATAATTTTTATTTTTAAGTAAATAATTAATAAGACGAATTCGGTTTTTACCCAAAAGAAAAAACATCTTGGACCGAAACAAAATGAAGGTATTTGTTGGTTCAAGACAATTTTTTTAAGAGTATGAATTTTAGAAAATTGTACAAAATATTTTGTACATAGATATACAATACACGTAAATGTACCGCTTCTGAAATATAAACTAACTTTTGCTTGTAGCAAGAGATCACATATCATTTTAATATTCCAGTTGAAATAACTGTCAATTGTAATCATTTTTTTCAATATGTGTACACTTTTTGCTATCATTTACAGTCAAAATATCATTGGTTGAAAACATTTCAACTGCATTTATTTCAAAACTAAACGGTGGAATAATTACTTCGATATATAATTGGAAAGTATATTTTTTACGTTACGATTGCCTATACTTTCAATGTTAAATTACTTATCATTGGCAATTAATATTTCAATAACTAAAAGGTCAAAAAGGGCAGAAATTTAAGGAAGTAACGTAAAAATACTTGCATTAAAACAGATATTTTTTAGAACGTAATTTTTAGTCCTACCTTAATATTTGCGCATTCTGTAATTTTTTTAAATTATAAAAGTGGACTAATATTTCCCTAGTAGAATTTTGAACTTGGCTGAACCTGGGGCCTTCTTGGGCAAACCCTGTTCCAAGATTGGACCAACATTGGCCCTATGTGGGATTTTTGAGGGACCCACATTGGTTTGAAACGCTAACCTA